>JANHAO010015733.1:0-14700 GCA_026873985.1 Saraca asoca | reverse complement strand
AATCTTGTGTATTTCTTTTAGGTTTAGAAGAGCCTGTGTCCAATTCTTCTAGGTTAGCAAGAAGCCTGTTAATTCTTGTGGTTTACTATAAACTGGCTATTCAGGAGCTTAGTAATCCTGATGTTTTTCTAGTCAATTAAAGAGGTCTTTTAGTTGAGAAAGATCAAGTGAAAAAGACTTGAATTGTGGTTTCAATTTAAGTTAAACCACTTTAAAAATCTGTGCTTCAATTCTTATTTTGAATTTTCATTAACTACTGTTTATATTAATCTTTAATTTTTGCTGAATTAAATCTTCAATCACATTGTTTGTCATTAAAATATAACTGAGTTAAGAAACAAACAAAGATTGTATAAAAGTCTCAAACGAGATAAGGGAAAGATCCAAATCCATCTTTAATTCTGCATTTTAATTTTTTGCCCACCACTCAATTAATTTCCTTATTGCTTGAGGGGCCTGATAATCTCAATATCATTCTTGGTAGAACCTAGTAGAGCATCTTGGAAGATTGAAGATAGAAAGAATAGGCTCCAAGGTTGCATCGTTGCCCTAGTCATCATTCTTGCCAACTCCTGTGCTTTAGCATTGCACATTAGGGCCAAAATAGTATTAAAATAGCCAAGCTATCTCCTTAATCAAATAAGCTTCATATATGCTTCCTTTAGATCTAGCTTTGTATTGACTTTCTTCTTTAACCTATTAAGAAATCTCTCAAATGGATACATCCTTTGATATTACATAGGGTTGTTTTCCTGTGCTTCAAATGCTAAATGAATGGGCTAATGCTCTATTGAGTAAAAAAAAACTTGGTGGGAAGATCTATTCAAGCTTACATATTATCAAGGGAATATTTTGTTCCAATTAGAGCAATTCCTCTTCTTGTGAAATTGTTGAGCACAATTTCCTAAAAAATTGACTCAACTCAGTTAAGATGCTCCACATAGGATTTGAGAGTCCAGAAAAGGCAACAGGAAGCAATCTTTCCATAAAAATATGATAGTCATGGCTTTTTATACCAAGTATCTTACCATCGCTTACATCGACACACCTATCCAATTTGGAGGCATAATCATGTAACACATTAGAAAAATAAATCAAAAATAATTTGAAATCTAGTGTATCACCTTAATGAATGTTTTAAATTTTTCATAGTGGCCAAAGCATAATTTCCCCTTTTTTTAGTGGATTGTAGTGAGCATGGTGTAGTTTTGTTAGGGCCAAAGTGTAATTTTTCCAATTTTATTTTTCTTACTTTAATCTGAGAGTTAACTTCTTTCTTCTTCACTTTCCAGATGAAGCTATTGCTACCTGAACCCTTTGTTCTGCTCACTGTCATCTTCCTCAGCTCTAATAACTCTCTGCCATCGTTCCTTCTCTTCATGTTTTCCCTACTAGGCTGACTTCGTCTCTTTCCCCTTGACTCTCTGATTTGATCTTTATCTAGGCCAAAAGCAAGTATCAGTTGAGCTCTGCTTTAGCTCTTTCCCCCATCATTCTTCTCCAGCCACTAGAATAATCAACGTTTTAACTTCTCTTCTTCCTCTGCTGTGTTTGCTTTTCAAGTTTTGAAGGTTGGCCTGATCGACTCTTTTCTTTTTCTAGCAGATTCCTTATTTTCTGTAACTTTGGTGTCAACTCTGGCCACTAGGGATCAACACAGCTCGATGTCGTGCTCCTCCTTTCAACTTTGGTCGATCATCGGGGGTGGTCGACCATCTCCTCCTTCCCGATCAGTTTCCAGTAAGCTACCTCTTTTTTCTTGATCGGCCTACTCATTGACGCTGCTATGAGCAATGGATCAGCCATCCTCTAGCTAGTAACATCTACCATATTATCCTCTTTCAATAGTTATCTTTCCTCAATAGTAGCATATTGTGGTTTTTCGATTAGCCATTATTGTTGCTCCCTTCGCTGGCGGTGACCAGCCACCTATCACCCTCAATAGTCAGTGATGGTCTCATTTTGCCTTCATCATGCTTATCTAGCAGCACACCCAAACCCTAATCAGCTACTAGATAGTAGGTACTACTCCTTTCCAAGTTTGATTTTTATCCATATGAATATGTCCTAATTGAAATTTAAACACTAGAAACTGTAATACTTTGAAATAGAAATCTATTACATGAGGTTATAGTGATCTCAGTAACTAGGTTCTAATAAACCAACTTGGGGAAGTTGTAGTTCAAAGTTTTCATTTGAAGCTATCTTGTTACTCTTAAGGTGAGTAGATAATCTTACTCTTTTTATGTATCACTTATAACAAAGAAATTAATTTTGTTATCTAGAATATTGAAATTTTTTAACTTCTAAAATTTTAAAGGTAGTTTACTTTGAAATTATAACCATATGTTCTACATATATAAATAAAAATTACTGTAGCATATCTACTTTTTCTATATTGTTTATTGCTTTTGGAACTGGTGACTGAATTATTTTGCTGTAATAGATTTTTGAAGTTTTTAAACTATATGATACACAATACGAAAGACAATGTCTTTTAATCATTGAATTTATGAATTGATTGAAATCTACTCCTTATTTCTGAATACATACTATATTATGACATATTTTGTTGATTATTTTTTTTTTAAATTTGAATCTATTGGAAATTCCTTTAGAGAACTTTCAAGTGCACTTGTGATGAGAATTTTATCTATTGGAGAAATAAGGGGCAATATCTAATAGGAGCATAAGGTATACGATGATATTAGACACCTATTAAGTATGGAAACCTTTCAAAATTTTCTTTTGGATTCCAATTGCATTTAGAAAATCAAGAATCTTTTTAATACTTGAATTTTTGAAAATCTCAAAAGATCTTAATGATTTTCTTGTGTTTATACCATGATGAATATTTTTCATAATGTTATAGTCTATTTCGTATTTTAACTTGTTGATTACTATATTTACTGACATGAGTCTTCTAATAAATTAAGGCTTTTAAACTTTTAGAATGTTTTCAAACTATCAATTTCTTCCTCTTATATGCATGATTTACTACTTAGTTTCTAAATATAAATTGCAACTAAATTTTGGTTTTGTGATAGATCATTTGCTCACTAAGTTTTTGTGAAACTCACCCTATTTTTCTTCTAATTTTTAGAGCCTGAGCACTTTCTTACCATGCACCCTCATCCATCTAGTTCAGAATATGCTCCTTGACTGAGTAGATTACTTTCTACGGAGCTCAAAGGTATAGTGATAGTGTAAATTTTGGCAGTTGGTATAGTTGAGATATGCATATGTTTTGTCTAGTTGTTGCCGAATAGGTTGTTGGTTTTGTGTTGCCTGGGCTATTATAGTCTTGATTTTGCTGTACAAGTTGTGTATAGGGCATGTAGCCTTTGTTTATTATGTAGGCCTAGTGCCTTAAGGTCCAAAAAATAGAGGAAACTCTACCGGATTTTTGATAGAAATTAAATTGAAGTATCTGGCTAATGTATTTGTCTAGTAGAATTTTTTGATAAAGTCATGTCATATTGTGAATGTTTCTACATTGTTAGGCTTGTAGAGGGTTTCCCAATAGTGACCTTCTATGTCAGTCATATGCTATAGATCGGGGTGTGACAAATCATCAGGCATCATTAACTTCTTGACCCATTCATAGACTACCATTCTCTCATCCAAGCTTAAGGTGTAGGAAGCTTTAGGTTTATATATTTTTGCATTTGTGGCCTCTTTAAGCTCTAACTCCTTTCTTTTGTAGTATTCCAACAAATCCAACCTCACTTTAATATTGTCTTTGGTTTTCCCTTTAACATCCATCACTCTATAGAATACATTATCAAAGATATTCTTCTCTATGTTCATGACATCAAGATTGTGTTGGAGTAAGTTAGATTGCTAGTATGGCAAGTACCAAAATATACTTCTCTTAGACTAATTGTGATCCACCCCATATCCTGGCATCCTGATTGACCAAGTTTTTGTGACTTTTGGAATGGAACAAACCTGATAAAAAACTTGTTCATCAATTAATCTTGGAGGTGATTTGAATCTCTACACTCTATTTTTTATGAAGTTATTCTTATTTCTCCTATAAAGATGATCGTATGATAGAAACTATCTATGATAATCAAATCATAACTGTTTCCTCTCATGCTTTAAAGTGAATACTTTTGTGGATTCCATACATATCAAACAAGCTAATTTTCCAATGATTTGCTAACTAGATGACATCCCATATGTAGGAAAGTCACTAATGGTCCACATCAATGTGACCTTCATCTGAAAGTTTTGCTTCATTGAAATGTCATACGTTAGAACACCATCATTCCACAAAGTAAGTAACTCATTTATCAATGGTTGCATGAATACATCAATTTTACTCTTTGGATTTTTTGGACCTGGATGATCAAGGTCAAGAACATATATGGAGAAGTCATACACATATCTAGAGGCAAATCGTAAAGAGTGACTATTATTGGCCAACATAAGTACATGATGTAGTGTTATAATCGAATGAAGTGAATCTATTAGAATAGAACCCAAGTCTTACATTTCAAGGATTGGTTGCAAACATTGGGTGCTTTTAGTTAAATTATTTCCAAGCTTCTCCATTCAAAGAATAACATAGAACTCTTGTCTCCTTTCAATTCTCATGAGACTATCTCATATGAGAAGCCGACCTATTGAAGCATACAACCTTTGCAATATAGGAATTAAGGGTAGATAAACATTCTCTTGAATGGAACTTTTTGTGAATTACAAATTCTACATTTATATCAAATCTTACTTCCTTATAGAACAACATGCATCCTTTCATACAATAGTTTATTTTTTGTTGCCCCAATCATAAATTCTTTACTAACTTCCTTGTTTCATAAAAGTTAAAAGGAATAATATTATTAAGTGGGTGTGTCTTGGTCATAAGCTACATAATTTGATTAAAGAAATTCTGTGGTAAGTTGAAATCAGATTTTATACTTAACATCCTTACTACTAATGACAGCTCTGAATGGTTAGTACAGCTTGTCCATAATGGCCAATGGATAGCTTCTAACATTTCATAAAATTTCTAGGCATCTCTATTTGGAGGCTCTTCTACATTGTGTTCAAAATAACTTGCAACTCTAACTAACCAGCATTCAACACTATGTTCTCATACATATTACTTACATCATGCAAATCTTGTGTCATACTACTAAAAGGTTCTCCATTTTTTGTAGGTTTCTCCTCACCATCATCAGTCTACTACCAATAATCGTATTTAAATCCAAATCTATGCAAATTAACCTTAACTTCATCAGGTAGTAAATTTTTTTTACATTTATATTTGGAGTATGGACACTTTATCTAATTATTACATATATAAATTGGCTGAGATTTTGCAAAATCAAAAAATTTCCAACTTATTAAGAAAATCTATCTTATATTCATTGTGTCTTGAAAGAAGTCTATCATATATCCACCTATGGTGTTCTAGAATTTTTATATTCTATTTATCAAAGTTAATTGAAATAAAAGAAAATCACTATATATTTATGGAAATATATAGGAGAAAACATTTACAAAATTTTCATATTTCGTAAATACTTCCATTATTATATTTTCTCCAACTTAGTAATAAACCACAAATAAATCTATTTAGGAAATTACTAATTGATATCTACAAGACAATTACTAATTTAAGGAATTAGAAAAATTAAATTATTTATAATTTCTAACATAAAAATATGTTATAACTAAAAATATACATAATTTCTAAAGTAATTTCAACAAATACTATTAATTATGTCATCTAACTACTTAATCATACATAATCTATTTCAAAATGTATATAATTCCTAAATATAATTCACCAGTTATAAGTATTCAATCCTAATTCAAGCATATAAGAAAATAACCCTAATAATTAAAAATTAACTCCTACAATATTGAAAATTATGAATAATGAATCAATAAATAATTAAAAATATATACTAACTTCAGTGTTTAAGCAAGATAAGTCACAAATAAATTGGTACAAAATCAAATGTCCAAAACTATAGAAAGAAAAATAAGAAAAATCAATAAAGCCATAAAACACATAATAGTTAAATAAAAACAATCGATAAAAATGTAAAATAAAGTAGTTAAAATAATTTAATCGATTTATATTTGTGAAAAATACCTTCAAAGCACAAGAATCAAGTTAAAAAAGCAAGAAATTGCCCTGATGTGGCACATGAAGCATAAGGAAAAAGAAATAGAATGCCAGAACTCAAGCTTGGAGTTTAAGTATTTAAATTTTCTAATGGATTTTTCCATAGGAAATCCGTACTACTTTTATTTTCATGTGAAACAATAAGCAAAATTTTTAAAAATTCATGCCCATTTTTCGGCAAATTGTTGTCATAAATGAAAGTATGATGGATTTCCAATAGATTTATTTCTATATTTTCAATGGATATTTTTTGTCAATAACCAATGAATTTTTCATTTATGGTCAATTTTCTAATTGATTTTTTTTGAAGGAAAAATCCATTGGAATCCATCGAAAATTACACTATCTTTTGTAGTGTTTTTGACTTTATCGAACTTTACAATCTTGTTAACTACAGAGTCCATAAACACTTTGGCATTTGGAGAGTTAACAATGCCTTTCATAATGGTTTTATCCTTTGTATATATCACAACCATCTAGTACATTCTATTAGATTATGTCCACTTTTCTCGAAGAGTCCTTGCATAACAGTAGAGTCATCATCTTTCTTTGACTCTCCAACTTTCTCAATGCCACATATAAAATTTGGTGATTGCCATATATGATATCAACAATATAGCCCAAATATCTATTATTTAGTCCAATCTTCATAATTAGTCTCATTTATCATTTTCAAAGTAATTAATTATAGAGATAATGAAAATTTGAGAAGCAATTTATGAAATTCATTATAAATTTCCAAAATGCATGTTTAACATAGTCATGCTATAATATTTCCTTAATAACTATACAATTTCAATCAATATTACACTATGAAACTCAACACTAATAGAGCATTTAAGGCTTCATAATAAAATATAATGATTGAATGTTACATTCCTAAAACTTAACACTGATAGTGTATTTTAAACTTCTAAAAACATAACAAGCAATTCTAACATTCACATTATCATCAATAAACTATGTTAACAATACTACACCGATAAGGTATATATATTACTATCATAACACTCTACTAGATACAATTTTAAAATTTTATTTCAAACAAATTTTATGCAATTGGTCCCTTGATAAGTGAGTACACAGTTGCATAAAATTTCATAGCATAACATGAGAAATACAATTCCTACATATTTCCAATTTTATGCATATAATCAAGCAAAGTTCAAATAATAATCAAATAACATCCAAAATTTTTTTCAAAATTATAGATAGCAGTCCAATATGCAGGAAACACATAGTAAAATTTTTAGTCCCAAATAACATGAAATAATTACTCAAATAAATTGGAGGAAAAAAAATATTTTTATTTCTAAAAAATTCTGAAAAAAAAGTCCATAAAAATCGCATTGGAGAGTGGAGGCCATCGGTGCAATCAACACCACCATTTGTTGACTCCATGGTAGTGTGTGGAGCTCACGTGCCTCTGTGTCATGATCTAGCAATTCAATTGTTGGAACATGCAGTGCTTAGTTACTTCACTCGACACTTATTCACTTCGTACTTAAGAACAAGCCAGCCAATTGATCATATACCATCTTAGTTTCAAAAATAATGAGTTATACCCACAATTTATATCATATCAAGACATCCATAAACAACAAATCACATAGCACATAAGCAACTAATTCACTTATAAAGGTGACCAAGTCATTTGTATTGCAAATATGATGTGTTCAAGCAATTCAAACAAATACGGATAAATGCGACCAAAAGTGGATAAATTTTGTTGGATAATATTTTAATTGAATAGGGGCTTCTTCTTTCATTCATATGAAAGCCTTGTTATAGACTCCCAGGGGAGGCACCAAGCCACACACTTGATCCCCTAGACAAGTGCCTTGATGGACATCTTGGGACACTCCCCTAAAAAGAATTCTAAACTAAAGCCCTAATGACATAAGTAGAAATACTTTTTCTGAGTTAACATAAGGGCTTTTCTCCTAGCTCAAAAGGATTCTAATACTCCATAATACATTAACATAAAGATAAAAATCCAAGGATCACATACATGTGCTTATCTACTGGCATTGGATAAGTTATCTTAGTTAAAGTTACATAAATGCCCTTAAGAAAGGGAAATAGGAAAAATAATTTACATATGCATTTTCTCTCAAATTTGCATTAGATGACCTTCTCTTCATGTTTGATTTTTATGTCAAGTTTTGTTTGAATTTGAGCACATTTGCTTGTTGAAATTGATCACTTATCCTAATTTGTGACACTGTCACATGTGGGCTTTGCACCTAGTGCCTGCACCATCTTCTTCACCCAAATTAGCTACAATTTGGGTCTGTATGACCCATTATGAACCACCTTAACCCTGTTCTCAAATTCTCTCAAATTTGGCCATCTTGATTCAAATTGTTTTATGGTTTTTGTTCCCTAAATTAATCTATATCTAATCCCTCAATTAACTTGACAAAACTTGAAATTCCTTCTGTAATTTGATAATAAAAGCACGAAAACTAGACTAGGTAAAATTTCTTCCAATCATTCATATAAAATAGTGATTTCCTTTCAATTTCTATCAAATTAGTTTGGGTTTTTTCTTATTTAATTATTCTAACTCAAATGCATCCATCAATTTGAGCAAAAAAAAAAAAAAACATATGGATTGGACCACATTTTGATAAAACATATTAAACCTAAAAAACAACAATGAAATTTTCAATTTTCAATTTAAAACATGATTCCCCAATATATTGTTTAAATTTGCTTGCATATTTTGTATATTATACACTTTAGAGATGAAACCACAAATTAATTTGAGAAATTTTGCATTAAATTATTCTAATTTATAAAAATCAATTTTCTGGAAAACTTTGTTTTTTCAAATTCTTTATTCCATCTCAAAATTCATAAAGTTCATAATCAATCTATGCAATTAAATGATACAGAAAGGAAAAAAATTTTAATGTTTAATCCATAATTTTTCTCATCATATATTATGGATTTTCAACAATTTAATAACATAAAATCATTAAACAAAATTTGCACAATTTTAATCTTTGCAACATGAAAGAAAATTTGGCTCTGGTACCAATTGTTAAAATTGGCAAAAAATAATAGACAATAACCAAATAAGTAAATTATGTCATAAAGCATCTAAATTTGCACAAAATAATAAATTCAAAATTAATATGTCTACCTGATATTTAATATAAATCTCTTAAAGTGAATCCTTTATGTCATATGCACTCTTCACATGCTATAATAGAGAAAGGGAGAAAATTATTATAAAGCCTCAATGGGGTGACTATATATTTGTTTAACGTGTAAGAGGGGACCTACTTTGCTGTAAACTTATTAGGTCAACCGATCCATCATTATTAGTCCAATTACAAGTTTTACGTTGTTAAAGTCCATCATTGATCTAGGTATCTACTTAAGCTTAGTAATATGATTACACTTTAATATGCCTATTTTTATAGTATTATTATATCATTACAATAATCCAATCATAATATAAAATTAATTATGATAGTACAATATAAGAAATTCTAACAAGGTCTTAATCTTAGAGATCATATGAATTCCATGCAAGAGGGTGTGACCACTAAAGAGACAGAGGATCTTTGTGATTTCAAGCGTTTTTTTTGGGTTGTAGTGACGGACTCATTCTTTGGATAGTAATTATGACTAAATCGAACATTTTACAATGAGAAATTATTTCTATAACAACTCCTAGAAAGGATAACAAGAGTTGGTCATCCTTACTCCCTCTTTGCATTAGCAAAAGAAAATCTTACTAATCACTTAATTTCTTTATATTATATTCAAATTTTCATCTGGAACACAACTTTATATTTTTAATTAAAAAAATAATATGACTCTTCTTACTTTACAATTATTACAATCATAATAATATGCCAGCATTGTAAAAAAATTGCAATTACATAAGATAACAATAAAATATTGTGCGACATATAAATGTGGTGAGCTGCATTATATTAAAGACATAAATTTTAGACATAACCAAAACTATGGTTTTTGAGGACTTCATTTAAAATGATCGCCCTTTGTCTGGGTCTGCACGTGCATGCCTAATTTGAAAATTTGGACAAGGGTCAAGTCATTGAACAATTTTTACTATAACACGTTCTTAAAAAGGAAACAATTAAATGGTATTGGACATTTAGACTGTTAGGTATTCTGACTTTTGCTATGTTTTTCTTTCCTATTGGATTGGATATATCCAAATCAAATTTGTCCAATACATAAGTTGAAATTATCAATCATGATATATTCGTTAAACAATGAATACAGGCCATATATATTCAGAGAGTGAAGTAGTCATACGAGGCAACTCAAGTTAGATTGCATTTCTATGCAATTAATTTAAAGTTTAATGGGGTGAAGGCTCTGGGAACTAATCTTCAACTAATTTTAATTTACTTCTTTGATTGGGAATCTTCAACTAAGAACGATGAATTTGAATATTTCACATATGGTATTCTGATCAAACATTTAAAGCATAAGAATTTTCAAAACTATCACTAATTGCATGCATGCAAGACCAATATAATAGTTAATTATATTGCAATAATTGAGTTGTAAAAAAATCATATGCGAAAAAAACAGGGCATGAATTGATTTAAATGTGTAAAAATTTTAAATAAATATTCCAATCTTACCTTGTAAAGTAAGTGTCAATTGAAGATCTTACATCAATTTTAATCCATTTTGTTTTCAATCAAAATATTTATTGAACTAACTAATTCTTTATTTTCCAAATGGTGACATTTTTTTGCATCTAAAACAACAATGAAAGATTATTTCTTTTCATGGAAGGTATACTAATATTATCACTTAGTTCTAAAATATAACTAGAGAAAAACTTAAGGAGGCAACTATTCCTACATGCTTATCTAGCACTTTTTCACCATTTTCAATTCGACTATTGGCTTTCTATCACTTGTCTTCTTCTTGTTTCTTAATGCTTATAAAAAATTTGTAATGAAAAGGATTGCACCTATGTCTAACTACTAAGTATTTGATGGAACATTGCACTATAGCTAACAAAAAGATCTTAATTTATTGTGTTGTGCACTCAAATTAGCTTTCTTGTTTTCAAAATTAGGTTTCTTTGGGTTTGATAATTCTCACACTCAACATTTGATTCATGTGAAATAGAGTAAGTACAGAGACCTTTCAATTCTTTACATCATCTTCCACTTTAATATGATGTCTTTAGAACATTAATTTTAAATTGAAAGAGACTGCAAACATGCTAAATCAAATTACTATTTTCCAAGTCTATTTTCATGCCCTTTAAGTGATTATAGTAGTATTCCAGTTCCATGATATGCTCACTAATTCCACTAATGCCATCGTAAACCCTTTTACCCAACAATGAGAGGTAATATATTTTCGGCCTTATCAAACTTATCAATTACAAAATCTATAAACACTTTGACATTTGGAGAGTTAGAAATGTCTTTCATAATGTTTTTAATCTTAGTATATATCATAATCATCAAGTACATTCTATTAAATTGTGTCCACTTTATATATGAAGAGTTATTACGCAACAGTAGAGTCATTGTTTATTTTCGATTCTCCAACTCTCTCGATACCAAATATAAAATTTGGTGATGGTTAGGAATGATATCAACAACTTAGTCTAGATATGTACTATGCAATTAATTTAAAGTTTAATGGGGTGAAGGCTTGGGGAACTAATCTTCAGCTAATTATAATTCACTTCTTCAATTGAGAATCTTCAACTAAGAACGATGAATTTGAATATTTCACAAATGAAATTTTGATCAAACATTTAAGGCATAAGAATTTTCAAACCTATCACTAATTGCATGCATGCAAGACCAATATAATAGTTAATGAAATTGCAATAATTGAGTTGAAAAAAAAATCACATGCTAAAAAACAGGGCATGGATTGATATACGCGTGTAAAAATCTTATATCAGTTTATTTTCAGTCTTACCTTGTAACGTAAGTGTCAAATTTGAATACACACACATTTATGTAGAGGTTAATCTCTATTTTTTGTATTAATATATCGAGTCTTATTATATACACATTTATGATATTAAGGAAATGAGTCATGTTTAATATATACGTTTTTTTTCCCTAATTTTTTTTATAATATCGTGCTTTACTTATAGGTAATTTCTTGAAATCAAAATTGTATACAAAAATATTTTACGTCCCTTACAATATTAAACATGTTACCAATTGACAAAACTATTTTGGATTATCTTATATATGTGTTTAATTTGTTTTTAAGTTTTCATGAAATTTTAACATAAAACTTATAATTTTGTATAAAAAATTTTATGAATTTATCATAAAAAATTGTAAATATGTATGAATTTTATGTGTAATAAGTATATAAAAAATTATAACTTCATCATATAAAATTATATAATTTTTTTTAAAAAAATTATTTTTATATGAAAATTACAATTTTCAATAAAATAGTGACAAAAGAAATAAAGTTTTATAAAAATAAGCACCAATTAACTTCGTCATATAAAATTATATAAATTTTTTTAAAAATTATTTTTATATAAAAATTATAACTATCAATAAAATAGTTACAAAAGAAATAAAAAAGTTTTATAAAACCTATTAAAATAAGTACTGGTATGGATTCTCTTGTGAAGATTGGTGACACTATTGGTTGATTTCTATTTTCTTCCTCCAATTGCATGAAATAGACCTAAAGATGACTTGGTCAAAACCTGAAAATGTTATCCTGATCACAACTTGCATAAAAAAAGAAAAAAAAAATTGAAGTGACAGGACAAACTACACTATTTAAGTAACAGTCCAAACTAACCGTGTAACTTGTCATAACTTGAACTCAAATGTCTATAATTGAAACCTCTAGGGCCTGGCATATGAATATATAATTTAAGACTGACGTTATGAGGAAAAATTTATTAATTCAACTATTTTTTTTGTTAATTAAAAAATTTTCTTTCCTGATATAAAAATGAGAGAAAAAAAGTGAGTATAAGAAAATACAAATAATATTACTCAAAATTTAAACACAAATCATAAACAATAATAATAGGTATTGTCTCGTACCTTTTTCTCCGGTAAATATGTTTGTGTGGAAACAAGATGCATCTAATTTAAATGTACGCATACTTAAAAAAAAAGGGGGGGGGGGGGTCACTCTGGATTGGACTTGGACTACAATATATCAATTTTATGAAAGTTGGGTCTGGATTCAATCTGGTCCAGTTTTGATACCCTAATTTGAAGAGAGTCTAGCAACGTCGCTTGATGGACGCCAGGTTACTGATAGGTTACTAATTGGTAAGTAAAAGAGTGGAATCAAATTCTCTTCCCTCCCAAAAAACACACTAGGGCCGATAATGAGTGGCAAGAGAGTCTGTTAATCCTCTATCCCCTTCCCCATCCCATAACCAAAAAAGGATAATGGGGGAAAGACATTCTGAACTCAAGGGCAACAAAACAAAACATAATAAATTAATAAAATCATAATAAATTGCTCTATCCTCTCTTCGTCTTTTCTGAAAATATATTCATCCTCCCTCTTATTTGAAATCCTAGATAAATCTCCTTAAAACTGAAAATGACACTACAGATAACCTAATTTTAAATTAACAATACTAAGTTGGAACCAAAATTTAAACAAATAATTCCTTTTCAATTGATGAAATTATATATATTAATAAAAAACCCCCATAATACCACTAAACTGCAACGCATGATAACATGTTCATTGGGATCACAGTTTGCTCTCACGGATGGGGAGATTTTGCAGTGATTACTGCATTGGGGGTGATAATGTGTACTAATTATTTAATTTTTAGTTCTTGAATCTAAAAACACACACACACGCACTCTGATATTCAATGTCTTTAAAACAACAATTTTGAATCAGAAGAGACTCCAAATATATTAAATCAAATGACTATATTTTAAGTCTATTTTCTTGTCCTTCAAACAATTATAACAATATACCAATTTCATGTTATACTCACTAATTCCACTAACACTATTGCAAATAGTTTTATCTAGCAATGAGAGCTAATATCCTTTTCAACTTTATCAAAGTTTATTAACTTATCAGCTATGGAATCCATAAATGCTTTGATATTTGGAGAGTCAACAGTGCCTTTTATAATGATTTTATCCCTAGTATATATATCATGTCATTATATACATTTTATTAGAGTGTGTCTACTTTTTATAAAAAGCCCTTGAACAACAGTAGAGTCATTGTTTATCTTCGTTTCTTCAACTCTCTCAATGCCAAATACAAAATTTGGTCATTATTAGATATGATATTAACGACTTAGTCTAGATATATACTACTTAGTCCAATCCTCATAATTGTTACAATTTACCATTTTCACAATAATGAAATATATAGGTAATGAAAATTTGAGGAAATAGCTGATTATTAAATTCATTTTAAATTTCCAAAATGCATCACTACAAAAAAAATGGATTTTAGCCACCGAAATTGCGACCGAATTTTTTCGGTCTCTAACTGCGACCAACTTGCGACTACATTGCCACTGATTGGGTAAGGGAAAAATTTGAAAAATT
>JANHAO010015732.1:0-14708 GCA_026873985.1 Saraca asoca | reverse complement strand
CCTTTATATCCAATTCACAGAATGTATAGTCCAGGATGCAATAGGGCTCAATCAAATTGGCCTAGGGCACCCATCTAGACTAACAGGCATTGATTCCCGAAACTCACCTCTGGTTGACTGAAGTTTCGGTCCTTCGTACAAATCGAATTTTACTATCAACAAATATATACAGCAGATTTGCACGTATTAGACAGGAGAGTAGCAGCTCGATCTCTTGAACCCTCCGTTGACTAAATATCAAAACCAACTGTCAACATTTTGGCACGCCCAGTGGGATCGACTGCTTAAACATCCTTCATAATGGCAAGAGGTAGAACAACCAGGAGTTCAGGTGCCACCAATATGCCTGGTGGTCATGGTGAAGGACGATGAAATGCACCTGAGGAGGAATACCCAGTCTTGGCAAGCATTTGTTCTACCCTTCCAGAAGCGAATGGAGTGCAGATCGTACGCCAAAGTCAAGAAGTACTTGAGAACACAGTGTAAAGGCTCACCGACACAGTCGAAGCACCAGCCCGAGCCCACATTCAAGGGGTCTGAGAGCATGACAAGGATGCACCTACTACTGAGGAGGCCGGGCGGTCACAGTCAGAGGTGCCAGCGAGAAGGCAGCAGCCGACCGAGGAAGGAATTCAAAAGGCTAACTCAAATCTTTCCTCCAACCTAAGGTCAGAAGAGGAAGGACAACAGGCTCACAAGGGGCGGGGGAGCCAACAAGCTAAAAACCCACGCTGTGTAGAAAGTTTGAAGGTGAACCACGACGACGCCCAAAACCAGCGGCACGAGGTCCATGGTCAAATGATTGAGGAGTTGTTATAGAGGGTGCGAAAACTAGAAAAAAAGCCCATTAACCCATGATCGGTTAAGCCATTATGAGGGCAGAACTCTGTTGTCCAAGGAGATCGAGATGGAACCTCTCCTCCAACGCTTCAAGGTGCCATCGATCTTGTCGTACGATGGAAGAAGCGATCCTTACGGCCACCTAGATGCCTTTGACATTCAAATGGACTTACAAACCAGCAATTCCTTAGTTAAATGTCGAGTCTTCCTGGCCACCCTCGGGGATGTACCGAGGGGATGGTTTAAGAGTCTTCCGGCCTATAGCATCAACAGTTGGGAAGAATGCCAGGGAAAGTTCCTGGACCAGTATAGGGCCCTAAAGAAATAACTTGCGCCACCCCGCCACCTAGCCACGATCTTCCAAAGAAGGAACGAGCTGCTGAAGGATTATATTTCCAGATTTCAATATGAGGTTAATAATGTGGAAAGTCCTTCTAATGATAGCATTCTGACTGCAATCTCAGCCGGGCTTCATAGAGATGAAAAATTGTATGAAAATATATACAAATCCCCAGTAAAGAACTTGAGGGAGTTCTATGAGCAGACCACCAAGGAGATTCGGTGGGAAGAAACTTTTGGCTCAAAAGGATCCGAGCAAAAAATTGATGCTAGCTGTTTAGCTTCTAGTAAGGGCAGGAAAAGAAGAAGTCACGATAAAGATCGGACAAGTCAAGTCAACAACGTGGAAGCGCAACCCACGAAGAGACCCAGGGTGGAGCGACCTGAACCCGGAGGCTGCTATAGTAGCTATAGTGCCCTAATTGACACCTTGGAGAGAATTACATCACGGAAAAGCACCGGGAGAACTTCGGACGACCAAAGCCACTGCTAACTCCCCCGAAGCAACGCGACCCAAGCAGGTTTTGTGCCTATCATAATGATATAGGACGTACGACCTTCGAATGCAAATCTCTTAGGGACGCGATCGAAGATCTTATCCGAAAGGGCCGTCTAAGAGGGTACGTGGTGCAACCCTCAAACCGTCAATCTCAATCGCATGTGACCCAACCACCTTCTGGTGTTGAGCAAAAACAGGCAGCGATGGTCAGAACCATCTACACGATCCATGGAGGACCACACATTACTAGAACCTCACGTAGTTCACAGGAACAGTATGTACGGAATGCGAACTATGTCTTGTCTAAAGGCAACGAGCACAACAGGCTCACCAAAAAGGGGAGAATAGCCCTCAGGTCTGTCACTTTTGTAGATGATGATGAGCGGGGGGTTCAGTCTCTGCATAATGACGCCATTGTCATTAGAGCTAAGGTCGGCAATGCCGAGGTAAGAAGAATCATGTTGGATACTGGTAGTTTAGTCAAGGTAATGTATAAGGGATGTTTCGATCAAATGGGACTGAATCGAAGTAATCTTGAATCCTCACCCGACCCTCTCTTTGGCTTCACCGGCGATGTGATATTCCCTGTGGGACGAATCAAACTCCCCATCACCCTGGGAGAGGAGGACTGCCAATCCACCATCTTGGCCGATTTCCTAATTGTGGACTACCCATCGGCCTACAACATGGTCCTAAGATGACCAGCCATGAATGACCTAGATCTGATTGTCTCCACAAGGACTTTAACGATCCGTTTTCCCACGGCAAACGGGGTCGGTTGCATGAAAGGAGAACAATATACAGCCCGACAATGTTATGAAGATGCCATTAAGGTCAGGGCCAGAGGAGGTAGGATGGACACGACTTCCAATAAGGAACCTCAAGCTTTGAACTCGATCAAGAGATGCCACGGCCTCGACCCGCAAGATTGGGAAGCAGAAAAGGAAATCGGACCGATCGAAGAACTTGAAGAGATCGAAATCAATGAGGTAGGCGATCAATGACAACTCAAACTCGGGTGTAATCTATCTCCCAGCATAAAAAGGCAATTAACGAACTTTCTTAGGGCAAACCTAGATGTATTCGCATGGAGCCATGAGGATATGGTGGGGATCGATCCAAGAATTGTGTCGCACAAGTTGAACACTGACCCCCTCCATCAGCCGGTAAGGCAAAAAAGAAGGCCCCTAACTGCAGAACGCTCATGCACCCTAAAGGAGGAAGTGGAGAGGCTACTGATGAACGGGTTCATCTAGGAGGCTCATTATCCGGTCTGGGTAGCCAACCCCATTCTGGTCAAGAAGAAGGACGGGAGATGGAGGACATGTATAGACTTCATGAAACTCGATAAAGCCTAACCAAAAGATAGCTTCCCTCTTCCAAGAATTGACCAGCTCGTAGATGCCACAACCGGCCACCAGCTCCTCAGTTTCATGGATGCCTACTCTGGGTATAATCAGATACCCATGGAATCGTAAGATGAGGAGCACACATCGTTCATCACAGATAGAAGGCTATACTACTACAGGGTAATGCCCTTTGGACTTAAGAATGCCAGAGCAATTTACCAGTGGCTGGTCAACGTGATGTTCAAAGATCAAATTGGGAAGACCATGGAGGTCTATGTGGATGACATGCTCGTTAAATCCGGGCAAGTCTCTGACCACATAAAAGATCTGGATGAAATGTTCCAAATTCTGAGAAAATTTCAGATGAAGCTGAACTCATTGAAGTGTGCTTTTAGGGTAGCTTCCGAAAAATTTTTGGGGTTCATGGTGAACAATAGAGGTATAGAGGCCAACCCTGAAAAAATAAAGGTGCTCGTAGATATGAGGTCGCCTAGTGGAGCAAAGGACGTCTAAAGTTTAACCAGACAACTCGCAGCCCTGAGCAGATTCGTGTCCAAAGTGACAGACCGATGCTTGCCATTTTTTGAAGCCTTGAAAAAGGCTAAACACTTCAAATGGACAGAGGAATGCGAAGCTACTTTTTCATCCTTAAAACAATACATGGGCCAGGCCCCTCTTCTTTCTAAACCGCAGGAAGGTGATGTCCTTATCCTTTATTTAGGAGTGTCACAGCATGCCATCAGTGCAGCACTTGTCCGTGAGGAGAACGGGATACAGCTCCTGGTTTATTATGTGAGCAAAAGGCTAGTAAACGCTGAAGAGAACTATGCACCAATTGAGAAACTCGTCTACTGCCTCGTGGTTGCATCAAGGAAGTTATGACCATATTTTCAGGCCTATTCCATTGAGGTCCCAACTTGATATCCATTGAGACAAACCCTTCAAAAGGCGGATGCCTCGGGTCGACTGCTGAAATGGGTGGTCGAACTCACTCAATTCGACATCAATTATAGGCCACGATTAGCGATTAAAAGGCAAGCCTTAGCCGATTTCATAGTAAATTTACTGGATCGACAGAAGAGAAAGTTGAAACCTTAGAAGAATCATGGTGGGAGCTTTACACTGATATGTCATCGTGTGACCACAAAGCAGGAGCAGGAGTCCTGTTGATCAGCCCTAAAGGGCATAAAGTCCATTTCACTTTGAGGCTCGAATTTCAGACCACTAATAATGAAGCTAAATATGAAGCACTCCTAGCTAGGCTTCGCCTTACAAAGGAGGTACGGGCTGAGAACTTAAGGGTTTTCAGTGACTCCCTGCTAGTTGTCCGACACGTAAAAGGGGAATACCAAGCTAAGGGGGCGAGGATGGCCATGTACCTACAGAAGGTGCAAGAACTGCTCCGCACATTCCAGAGGCACGAAATCAGTCAAATCCCTCGGGCTCAGAACGCACATGCGGATGCTTTAGCCTGCCTAGCTACGGCCAAGGATGCAGAGTTCGTAGGCATAATCCCTGTGGAAGTTCCACCATCTCCCAATATAGAGCCCAAAAATGATGTAATGAGACCACTCTGATGCATGATTCATCGATGACCCCCATCGTGAAGTTCCTCTGGAATAGCAAACCCCCTGAAGATAAGCTAAAGGCATGCCGTATCCAATCTTGAGCCGTAAAATACTGCATCATAGACAATGCACTTTACAGAAGGGGTCTCTCGGCCCCACTTCTTTACTGCATCGATGATTCCGAATGTGACATCATTCTGAAGGAAATACATGCCAGGCACTGCGACAATCATGCTAGGGGACTGTCATTAGCACAAAAAGTCCTTCGACAAGGCTTTTTCTAGCCAACTATGAAACAAGATGCTATCAACCTCGTCAGGAGATGTGATAAGTGTCAAAGGTTCGCCAACGTCCTTCGAGCTCCTCCAGCCTGCCTCCAGCAAATGGTCAGCCCATGGCCCTTCATAATTTAGGGGATTGACTTAATAGGACCCCTCCCCATAGGTCACGAGAATTGTAAGTACGCTGTGGTTGCTATGGATTATTTTACCAAGTGGGCAGAAGCAAAGGAACTGGCCCAGATTTCATCCCCTCAGATATAGAGGTTTGTTTGGAATAACATCATCTATCAATTTGGTGTTCCCTAACAGATAGTGTCAGATAATAGGACGCAATTCGCCAGTGAATAATTCATCCAGTTCTACGATGACCTTGGGATCTTAAAAAGCTTCTCGTCAATAGACCATCCCCAAACCAATGGGCAAGTGGAGGCAGTTAATAAGATTATAAAGTAGATCCTAAAAAAAAAGGCTGGAAACAAAGAAAGAGGCATGGGTGGATGAACTACCAGCAGTATTATGGGCTTATCGCACCACTGCTTACAACTCCATGGGGGAAACTCCTTTTTCGATGGTCTACGAGACAGAAGCTATGCTACCGGTCGAGTTCGAGGTAACCTCACACCGAAGAGCCACCTTTAACACAAAAGAGAATGATCAGCTACTCTCATCTAGCACTGACCTCATCGAAGAAAAGAGAGATGAAGCGTGTCTAAGAATAACGACCTATCAACAGAGAATAGATAGATATTACAACAGGAAAGTGCAAGTCTGAAGTTTCAAGACAGGTGACCTCGTCTTGTGACTTGTGCAACCTGGGAGCTGTGATCCCAGGGATGGAATGCTGGGACCAAATTGGGAAGGTCCGTTCATTGTAAAAGGAAGGCTGCAAGCAGGGGGATATCATCTCACCAACGTCGAAGGAGCAGAACTTCCTCGGGCCTGGAATGCCAAACATCTCTAACCCTATTATCAATAGAGCAAAATCGCTATAGGAAACTTGTAACCATACTTCAAATTAAGTAAATTCCCCTTTACCTTGTTAACAATGCATGTGTTTATTTGTATTCGCAAGAATGATGACATTTTCGATTAAAGAAAAGTATATTCATCACACCACAAAACAAAGAGAAGTTCAGTTCCTACCTTAACCGATATAAATTGTCAGGAATATAAAGTCGTAAACAAAAAAAAGAGGGAGGCAAAGCCCTTTAAAGCTTACAAGTAAGATGTTTTAGTTACAAACCACAGACACAGGAAGTAAGACAAAGCAACAAAGTTTTAGGAGGAAGGAGGGGCCACAGAAACAAGGAGATCCTGAGCATTAGAAATGGTCACTGCAGGCACATCCCCTGATGGCTCTTCACAAAATTCTCTCCCGGCTGCTTCCTCCCCTTACGAGGTAACTTTGGCTGGCATGGTGTTCTCCTCGGGAGGAGGACCTGTACCATCAGTAACCCCAGCATCATATGGAGAAGCCATCCCTACATATTCAATGAAACCTTGAATAATATCTGGAATGTCCCCGTCGAAGAAAGAAAAATCCATGTTTGGATGATGCAACCACAGGGTGTACATGAAGCTATCAGTAGTGTGGGCGACAGCGGTAGCCCGGGCTTCCTCGACCATAGCATGGGTCTCTTCCTTTATCGTGGTAATTTCCTCTTCAGTGTGCATAGCCCTCTCCTCAGCCCGTTGTGCCCTCTCAATGGCATGATGTGCCTCCTCGCGAGCATCTTCAGACCACTTTTGGAAGACCCCGACCTCTTGGGTAAGAAGGAGTGTGTCCCCCCTACTTTTCTGCAGCTCCTCATGGGTCCTCTGTAGCCTTGAAGCAAAGTCAGTCACCTCACATACGAAGGCCCCTTCCCCCTCCTAACCACGGCGTTAGCATTCTCTAGTTGACACTCACCTGAGTTAACTGTAAAAGAAAAGTTCCGAAGATGATGCAACGATGGGCAAGATACAAAGAACCAACGGGTTTTGTAAGGACCCGCATTCGATTTTCCCCGAGCCTCCCCACAACGCAACGCCTTCTTGAACCTTGAGGAACGAGGTAACGAATAGTAAAAGCTCAACCACCAGCCAAAACCCTTAGTCTGGTAAAGAAAACACAAGGCCCATGCGCTAGAGGGAGGAAGACCATTTTGTAAATGGATGAGAGCAAAAGAAATTAAAGAAGAATATGCATTGGGTGTCAATTATGCCGAGGCAAGCCCCAACTTGTTCAAAAAATTGATAATAAATGGTGGGACGGGGAATTGGAAACCCACGTTAAGGTGGTGGACACTGATGGCCATGAATCTAGGCGGAGGATAGGAGACATGGTCCATAGGTGATGGCACCAGCACGCGGCAACCCCTCGGGAAAAAATACACCTCTGCAATTCCCCCCATTTCTCTTGGTCTGATAGTGAAAGGAAAGTGCTTAAAAGGGGAAGTGGCTCCATACTCTATTGGCTCCCCGCAGGCTTCAAACCTACTCGTAACCTCGCCACTTTGGGAAGTTACGTCCCACATAAGAGGAATCTCCTCGCTTTCCTTGGTCTCAATGTCCTCGCTAACTATTAGATGGCAGCGTCATCAGGAAGACTGAGACATCTACAAAAAAAGAAAGGGGAAGAAAAAGGAAGAATTAGGTTTCGGATGAGAAAACCTGAAGATCCAGGAACCACCGAACCTGAGAGGAACCCAATATAACCCCAGTTTCGCCAAAAAAGAAAAAGGGGAAGGGGGGAAGAAAAAGAGAAGCACGGGAAAGAACCCTAAAGGGAAAAGCTATAAAAGCCTTAGGACCTGACTTCATCACCACCGCCTAAACACTCTAACCACCGTCGACAGAGTAGACAAAATCTCACTTGAATCGTCGTTTCCTTCAGGCGTCGAAAATGCTAAAAAAAATAACCTCAAAATGAGAACAGAATAATAACTTAGAAATGAAAGCTCACCTTAGTGCTCGAAGGATGATTAGGGAATTTGGATGGTGGAGAAAAGGCTGCAACCTAAGGGCTCGTTCGGCGGCACTAGCAAGACAGGGCAAGATTCTTAAAAAAAGGGGTGATGAATGGCCTCCAAATAGAGAAAGAGAGACAAAGGAAAGATAAAATGACGGTCAGAGAGGGGGAGTCCCCTGATTTTAAAATCACATAAGCCGAATCGTTAGATGAAAAAACCCTTCGAATGACCCATAAATCCAGCGGATCAGCATGCATCAAGCATTTAATACAAAAGCCTACCAGCTGAGTGCAAATAATTATTGCACCAACCACTAAAATCGAGGGAATACTCAAGCCCCAAGAGGAAAATGAAAAAGCAAGTTACATGGCTAACTCTCACGCAACTCAAAATAAAGACACTCCGTCTTGCTATCCAGCAGCTCAAGCACACCTGGTGCATAAGTACTAAGCCTCTAGAGCTCGCTATCCAATAGCTCAGGCACACCTGGTGCATAAGCACTAAGCCTCCAAAGCTCATTCTCCAGCAGCTCGGGCACACCTGGTGCATAAGCACTAAGCCTCCAGAGCTCGCTATCCAATAGCTTGGGCACACCTGGTACATAAGCACTAAGCCTCCAGATCTCGCTATCCAATAGCTTAGGCACACCTGGTGCATAAGTACTAAGCCTCCAGAGCTCATTCTCCAGCAACTCAGGCACACCTGGTGCATAAGCACTAAGCCTCCAGAGCTCGCTATCCAATAGCTTGGGCACACCTGGTACATAAGCACTAAGCCTCTAGATCTCGCTATCCAATAGCTCAGGCACACCTGGTGCATAAGCACTAAGCCTCCAAAGCTCACTATCCAATAGCTTGGGCACACCTAGTGCATAAGCACTAAGCCTCCAGAGCTCATTCTCCAGCAGCTCGGGCACACTTGGTGCATAAGCACTAAGCTTCCAGAGCTCGCTATCCAATAGCTCGGGCATACCTGGTGTATAAGTACTAAGCCTCCAGAGCTCGCTCTCCAGTAGCTCGGGCACACCTAATGCATAAGCACTAAACCTCCAGAGCTCACTATCCAATAACTCAGGCACACCTGGTGCATAAGCACTAAGCCCCTAGAGTGTGCTCTGCCTCCTAGACAGGCCCATTTAATTGCCATAATGAAAGATAAGAAGCGCCAATAATTCAGACCAAGTCAATCCTACAAAGAAAGCTTCTCTCTTAAAACCAAAACAAGCACCAGTATGATACCCAAAGGTAGATGATGTATGCCACCGGCAATTAGAGATCAGCAAGCTGAACTACTAAAACATTCACCTCAGAGAGCACACGAGGAACTCCCAGGTCGCTAAGCGAGCTATGAGTTGGGGGGCTAATGTTGTAGGGATCCTTCGAATAGAAGGCCCAGAAAGAAAAGGAGTGGCCCAAAATAAGACAAGGCCACCGAGGGTCTCACAGACGGATCGCCGAGGGTGCGACCATGAAGTTTCAAAAGGCAAAGACATTGGCAAGCTCTCCTCCATGCCTAGGGAACCATTCAGGTACTTGATGGACACCGCCTAAAGCACTCTATCAGCCCGTAGCCTCCCAAAATCATATGACAATTTGCCCAGCATTTATTACTTGTCGTCTAGCATTTAATACTTATGCAGATGTAATCATAGTTGTATACGAATAAACTAATACTATCTAGTATAGCTCTTCCCCATATAAAAAAGAGGAACGGATAGCAAAAGAAAAGGGGGAATGCTCAGGCAATTCTTGTAAAGAAAAACTCCTTTGAAGAAGAATATACACTCACCGTGGACGTAGGGGTCTAACAAGACTTTGGCTGAACCACAATAAAAACTCCCTCTGTTCTCCTCTGTCTTCTTTTGATATATACAGTAGATTTGCATGTATTAGACAGAAGAGTAGCAGCTCGATCTCTTGAACCCTCCGTTGACTAAGTACCAAAACTAACCGTTAACACAACCTAACTAAAGGCTCATCTTTTATAGAGTGGATCCTAGAGCTATACCTAAGGTGGAATGTAGTGTGAGAAATGGTGATAATTGTATAAATATCATGAACAAGTACTTGTAAGTAATGAGGATAACTCTGACAACCTTTGATAATCTGAACTACCCCCCGTGAGGAAAGTAAAAATTGAACGTCAGAGCTAGTAATGAAGTATATATTCTCTTCCAGCAGAAAGCTTCTTATGGCTTGGAACAAACACAACTATTTAGAAATTGTAGCTTTTTGTCTAAAAATCCTTTTTTCACAAATTTATAAGGAGAAAAATATGTATACCCTATAATCTGTGAACTTTCTAAGACCATCTTTCATCTTTCAAACCATAAAAGCCAGAGAAAGAAGATTCTGATTGAAAGGTAACAATTATTCCATAGCAGTGGCTTGGTATGTTTTTTTCTTTCTTTCCTTTTCCTCTACTATGAAGAACAATTATGATTTCCATTTAGATAATAGCTTGATAGCTGTATACAGGTCCATTTTTTGTCCTTCAAAGATCTTTTGATTTCTCATCATCTAGATGACATATAGCACAAGCATAATTGGACCAATAAGTTGAAGATGGAAATCTATATTCATAACCTCTAAGTCAAACAGTTAACAAGCCATTGTCAGACATTTCTAAGGTAGATCCTTTCTGGACAAATTAATAGATTAGAGCCAAACCAAATAGCTCAAGCAAAATCACATTAAAGAAAAAGGTGGGTTTCATCCTCATCCTTATTATGACCAAGGCCACAAGTTTGATCTATTTGGATATAACGATGCCTTAGAAATGCTACAGTAGAAAGCACTTTGTGTCTAATTTTCCAAATAAACATTAGCACTTCCCTAGGAAGTGGAAGTTTCCACAATTCTTTCCAAAGAAAGGCTTATGTATTTCCTTGCATATTAGCATTATGTCTAATCAAGACCTGATAGCCTTCTTAGGCAGAATAAGAGCCAAAAGTTCATTCCAGCCAGACTATGCAATCTTTCATCCCCTAGGTTGATATAGGGGTTGAATAATGGCAAACATTATGTCATCCTTATACAAAGTTCTAAGCTTATGAACATTCCATTGTTTGGTCTTTTGGCCAATTAAATCCTCAACTCTTACATAATCTGAAAACTGACTTATAGTCAGCTTAACCAAAACTTGCTATAACCTATTGATTTTTCTGATCCCACTTGCCATTTAAGATTATCAATGATAAGGTGGGAGGCTCAGACTATCCCTCTCTATCTCCATGAAATTGAAGCAGAGGATTGATTTAGGATATCATAATGTAGTTGCATTTTATTACAGATTCCTTAACCTAGCTATGGATAAAGGCATAATTAGAATAGTCAACAAAGATAATGTTTTGCAGCTTGAAAAAAGAATGAAAGCCAAGGGTGACAAGGTTATTTAAAAATAACAGGGAGCATAGGGTTGATGAACAACAGAATAACCAACTTGAATATGAACCCATCTATATAGACCCAAAATCCACTAAAATTATCGAAAATGATCAAAAACTACTGCATGAAACTGAAACAAGACAAGCAGTCCAACCACACACTCAAACAAATGGCTTTGATAATGTATTGAATGATTTTTCAATTATAATTGAAACCGAGAAGGATGAAGATGATCTAGACTATCTAGAAGAAAGGAAAATTAGTGATAATAGTGAAGGATTATCAAACTTAGAAGATAATTCTAAAAAGGAAGGGGAATCTTAGGAAAAATAGATCACAAGTATCAAGTATGTCAATCAAAAGTATCAAATATACACAGAGAAATTTTAAAATTTTTCAAAAAGTGGATCATGTTATTTACAAATTAATTCATGGAGTATAGTATAATTCAAATAACTTTGAAGTAACAATTTAAATTATACCTTCTCAAAAATTATTCTTGGAATCCTTGGTCTCCAAATCTAAAGTTGATCTCCAAATAATTCCACAAACAAATGATATGATCAAATCCTTCAGATTGTCTTTAAGGAACACCTTCAGATTTGATCTCTAATACCAACAATGATCCACACAGATCAATTTGATCCAAAGCCTCTACTAATATTCATATAATAGGTAGAGTAAGAAAACAACCACTTAGCTTAAGAGATGTTAGCTCTTCAAGGAATCACAAATTCAATCGGCCAAGGTTGATGTTTAAATGAAAATAAGAGATGAGAAATGAGATCACACAGAGAAAGTTGGGCACGCAACACATGTGCTAAATTTATATTGGCATGTTTCCTACAATGGGATTGGCATCTTACTCTTTTAAATAGAAGATATTAGAGTACAAGCAAAAGTGAGGAGCAAGTAAGAGTAGTGCATATACTAAGGTTTTCCTTTGCTTATGTCGTCCACTCCCCAAGTCTATGAGTTGCACAGCTAGTGCAATCCTTTTGGTCCAAGGAATCCATACTCCTTGATTATGTCATAATGAGTCCAAACTCATTAACCTTATGCATCCTCTTTTATGTCCAATAAGCCAAAATATTTTTCTCTGAGTCTAAACTCATTAATCGTATGCGCCATCTTTTGTGTCCAGTAAGCCAAAACACTTTTTTATGGTTTCAAACTCATAAACTCTTGTATGTAATCATTCTTAAATTGTTTTAATTCATTAATTTAAATAACTTTCTAAATGAGCAAACATTCCTCCATTTATGATCTCCTCTAGAGTTAATATAAATGTTCTAACAACATTCAAATACCAACATTGAAAACTTGCTACTATATAATAATTATAATCTCTATTAAAATTATTAAATCATTGATTAATTAACACTTATAATCATATTAGAATACCTAATTAATCATTTTAAATTTTCAAGATGTTCACTAATTCAACTCTTAAATTCAAAATATTTTGCATTCTATCTTTTCTTTTGACTTTGGATCAAAGAGATTCTATTATGTGTGACCCATTAGGTTTTCATGCATGTTGGTAATGAATTTATTTGCAAGCTTCTATAAGCTCAATTGAATTAAAACTTTTTTTAATTTAAACACAATTTTCCTAAATTGTACAAATAAATTCATAAATCATGATTAGTTTCTAGCAAAGCATCATCACCACCCAAATGCTAAGAATAGATTTGTGGAAATCAAAACCTTTCACGATAAGGTATTAGTGTATAATTCAATCCATTCATCTCTTGATATTGAAATCGGACCTAGGATATGGTTAAAGTGTCAACCCTAATGTGAACGTCCAATTATAGGTGCATGTTTGACTATGTGCTATCTTACTATCATTCATACATAAAACTCATTTTATGTATCAATTATTATACAAAACATGAAACTTTTTTTATATATAATCAATACATAAGCCTATGATTTTTATTATAACACAAATATCAAAGCATCTTTTGAATATCTATCCCTGTTATCAAGAAGGATGAATTCTTTCCTAATCAATCATTACTTTTATGTATATCGTGGTGCATCCAAAATTATTCGTATCTACTCTTTTAAGAGTGTAAGCCTAGAATAAAATCAAAGTACATAACTCCATATTTAAGATATTGTGTTAATCTCAAGTTTAAGGATCATTTACACCTTCTTTTACATGAAAAGTCTATTGACACAGTAACATCCATATGGTTTCTCATGGCGGGTTAGTCCAGTTAAGTATTCCATAATATATACCCATATGTCTCATCCAAATGTTAGCATATTTATAATGTATAAGATCACCATTCTTCTAAAAGATTGTAAAAGGACATATGTTGGCTTACTCATGAATTATTGATATCATATTTTCTCAATAATTCAACAAGCAGGAATATTTAGAAATACAATTATATATATAAATTATCTCATAATTACAATCTTAATTGTAATTTATATATACATAATTATATTTCAAGAACTTTATTCAACATAGCATACATATATCAAAACACACACAGATATATATATATATATATATGTATATATTAAAATTAAATTGATAAAGAGGTTAAAAAATCATATTTATTAAATATATATGCTACACACACACACATACACATATATAGTATCTATGTTATTACAATTGATTGTCTCTAAGGCATCTATACTAATAGGGAAGAAATTTATGATAAGGACATGGATGTTAATTTGGTTCATATTGTTAACAATTGGATGTATATGGAAAATCCGCCAAGAAATTATGTTAATATGCACTTAGAAGTTGAAACTGTGCAATCTGACTATAAAGATTGTGATGAACTTAGAAGCATCAATGGTAATGATAGTGATGCAGACGATACACAAAATTTAATGAAAAAACTTATTTGCATAGGCATATACATATAGATGTGGGATAAAGTTTGATTGCCATGACACATTTACAAGGGCATTGTCTGAGTGAACAATTAAACATAGGTATGACATTGTTTTACCTATAATAGAAGTACTAGAATTACTGCATTTTACAAAGAAAGATGTGGGTGGATGATCTATGCTTCCAGGGATTAGGAGGGTAAATACTTTCAAGATACACCTTTAGGAAGGTCATTTCATGAGATTTTATATATGACTTGTTGCATGTAAAAGAGGCTTATTATCAATAGGAAAGTTATTAGGATTAATGGTTGTCACTTGAAAGGGAGATTTAAGGGTCAAATGTGACATTGCCAAGGATGCAAATGATAATATTTTTCCCATTGCATATGCAATTGTGGAAATTGAGAATAAAGAATCTTGGACATGGTTCTTGAATATACAATAAAACATCTATAAATTAATAACCTTAGGACCATACAAATTCTATTAATTTAAAGAGGTATTAATTAATCAATAAATTAATAATTTATTAATTTATTAAGTGTACTTACAATTCAAAGTAACACTCATTTAATCAACTAAAAATTTATTTTATTTTATAAAAATATAAATTATTCTATTAAT
>JANHAO010015731.1:0-14698 GCA_026873985.1 Saraca asoca | reverse complement strand
TATTTACAAAGAATCGCTCTTATACTTCAATAAGTTAAGTCTAGGAACATTAAGATAACTCTATTTTCATAGAGTTATCACATTCCCTCTCATTTGTTATTTTTGAAAACTTGCGCTTCAGTTTTTCTTATTTTTCAAGCCTTCACCTAGTTACCAATGTTCTCCATCCTTTTTGCTTTTGTAACAGCAACCTACGGGTTCGATTCACTGGAGATTGATCATGCTTGTCTTTTTCTGGATTCTTTCCTTAGGACCCATCTCGTTCTACTGATTCAGTAAGTCTTTTGAACACAACCTTGGTTCTAAGCTCCTATTTTTTATGAATGCCTTGTGTTGTTAGTTTCTGATATTTGGTCGCTTGGTTTGGTAATGTGCACTTTTTAGTCATTTAGGAAATTTTTTCCTATTGACTAATTTTGTAGTGTGTTTATTTGTGGACTTGTTATTGTTTATGAAGTTGGCATATCATTTGCCTGATAAAGTGCCTGTAGGTTTTAAGGTCACAAATTATCGAGTTTAGCCTTTTTCTGTCTCCCTAGTTTTTGTGACCTGATAGGTTCGTTGGTCGAGCCCTCATGTTTTTAATAGTTTGTGTCTTAGATGTGGTGATCTGAGGCATGTGTGGCCTATTGCATAGGAAACCTTGTTATCTTTAGCTTATAGCTAAGATTTGCTTTTAGTGACCTGATTACTCCTTCTTTTATGTAGATGGCAGGTCATAAATGCCATGATCACTGAATAGGAAGTGACGAGGATTCTAAATCCCCAGTCCGAAGTGGGGAGTTGATGCATTTTATAGATGAAGTGACCTTTGGGAGTGATGGGGTCATCGAAAGGGTTATTACTCATCCTGATCCTACTAAAGGCCAGTAGGTCACTGAGAGTCAGAGGCCTTCAGACTATATGATGTGATGGTCCTAGTAAAAGATTAAATTGCAAAAAATAAATGGATCTTGCCCTTTTTTCGTTGGGGATTTTGTATACACCTTTATCTAATTTAATTATTCTTTTAGTGAGATATGCAATAGATTAATAAGTGAATGAATATGAAGATGTCGTGTATCACAAATTCGCAACAAGAGCAGTAAGATATCAATGTAGAAAAAGAAGGTTGAAGACACAAATTTTTAAAGTAGTTCAACTTGAATTGAAATGGCAATTCAAGCCTACTCCACTTGATCTTTCTCAACTGAAAGACCTCTTCAATCGAAAGAAAACTACCAGGATTTACCAAGCTCCTAAAATGCCTGTTTACATCAAACAACAAGAAGTTAAACAGGCTTCCTTCTAACATAGAAGAATTAGAACAGGTTCTTCTAAACCTCTACAGATTTCTAAATCCCTAGAAATCTCAAATAAAAAGAAATAGAAATAAGAAAGGGTTGAAAAATACAATACCACTAGTTTAAGATGAAAATCTCAAACAATCAAAGATGAACTCAATTGATCTTTGATCCAAAACTCTTAAACAAATCTCAGAAATTTGATGAGGTAGAGAGAAAACATGTTTTGCTCTTTTTATCATAAGTTTTCGCACATGAATATGAAGAAAATCTATGAAAACTGGTTTAAATAGTGAAGGCAATTAGGTTGCTACAACTGTGGTAACCATCTGTAACAAAATAACTAATTTTTAGTTATTACATTGATTGTAGCATCAATTCAGTATAGTTACAACTAACTAATTGGTGTGGTAATCGAAGTGTGATCTATTATAAGCAGAATTGTAATCGATTACTGTATTGAGGTAGCCAATTTTCCTAACTTTCGATGAAATGATTTTTTTTCAAATATGTATTTCATAAGTCGATTGCAACTTCAATTTTAGTATGAATTTTTGATAAGTTCTTCAATGTATCGATTTGCAAATCGATTCATGAAGTAAAAAATAGTTTAATAGTTTTCTTCAAGTGGTTTAAAAACTACCTCATTATTTAGTTAAAATATTTGGATCAAATGTCATTTGAATTTATTTACAAAAGATCTTATTGAAACAAAATTAGTCTTAAAACTAATCTTGGATCACTTGAATCATATTTCTTTGAACCTACAAACCAAATTAAAAACATTAAAATATATTATTAGATAAAATTATTTTTCAACATTAAAATCAAGGAAAATATGTAGCTAGAATAATCTAGGCTTACACGATGTTTATGCACCACCCTTCAATCATTAAACTTCATGCTCTTGGGAGGATAGTTGAAACATTTTGTTTCCCAAAAGGTTGTCATATTTTGGCACCTTCTCCTGATGGTCATGCAACCCATCTTCCTGAGGGATTGTTGCCATTAGTACCCAACATCTTGTTACTGGGCTTAGATTCCCAGTCCATCCTTATCTTGTGAAGCTATTGAATGAACTACATCTTTCTCCTTTTTAGCTCACACTGAACTCATATCTCAACTCACCTCTCTCACCCTCTTATATCTTAGGAATAATCTCCCCCTCCTCCAGTAAGAGTTCTCTGCTATCTTTTTAGCATCAAAAGTGTGGGTTAGAGTGATGGGATTTATTACCTATCAGTTTAACAAATTGAGTTCAAAAGGCTCTTGCCACAAGGTGATGCTAAAGGCAAGTCCAATGTGAGGGCATTACAAAACCCACTGGTTTTATGTTTTGTGTCCATCTCTATAAGATCTTCACAGTTTTGGCTTCATCCTTAATCCTGGTAAGTGAGCTGAGGACATACGAGCTTGTATGAATTTGTTTTCTTTCTTGACTTTAACATTCTGTTTTATTTCACAGACGGAGCTGGCAAGGAGAAACCATCATTAGAGGCTAAGGAGGTTGAGGTGTTGGGCCAGCTTATTGCTGTGAACAATCTGAAGAATGATTTCAGGTTCGATGAGAACCTCTTGTGTTCACATAAGCTTACTCTAACTTTAGACATCGAGCTTTCCAAAGACATCAAAGCTTGTAGAACCAGAAAGGTTGGTCTGGAAAATTTTGGAGAGTACAAAGACATGTTGAAGCTCAACCTTTGAGCACCACGAGCCCTCCGTTCTACCCAATTTGTTACTACTGCCACCACTTCATCGGCCCTTGTTGCTGCAGGTTCATGTTCTTCGGCCATAACATTTTCTCAAATGTTGGTTCCTACCTCTCATCTTGAGGTGGTTAAGATGGTTAAGGAGGTCGCATCCCTATCTGATCCTCTTGCCAAAAAATAAAGAATAGCTATGGGGAAGAAGGTCGTTGTCACTTTAGAGGTGATACCTGAGGTCGAGGCTGAGGAAAGACCTTCCAATCTTGGCCCAAAGACAAAGGAATACTTCAACTTCCTTCAGGAGAACATCAAGTTGATCCTGGAGCCTTGTAGTAGGGTCAAAATGTTAGAGTCAGAAGAGTTTTCAGGGGAAGGATTAATGGGTTATGAAGCTCATCATGGTTTATTGGTAAGTAAAGTCCTTTAACTTGGTTCTATTGCCTTTTTATAATCTAACTCATTCATTTTTTTAGAGCTTGCTGATAATAATAAAGTAGAAGAATGTATTCCAAGCTTGGGATGTGAGAAAGAAAAAGCTCGAAAGTGACTTGGCTGCTATAACTGTTAAGACATTAGAATTGAAAGGGAGAGCTAGAGACACCGAAGTTCTTAGGAAAGAAGCCAAGGCAGCTTGGTCTCGCGAGGTGGCAAATCATGAGGCTATTACATCCAGTCTTCATAAAATTGTTGACGAGCTAACAATGGTAAAGGGCGAAATGGATGTGACAATGTAGTGAGCTAAGGTTTCTGAAAAGAAATATGAAACAGCCAAGGATGAAGTTGCCTAGGCCAGGAATGCTGCTATATTGGGAAAAGAGGAGATTGCTCAAGTTAAGGTGAAGACTACTACACTGATTGCGAGAGCTAAAGAGGAGGCAATGTCTAAGGCTACTACCAAATTTTTGTTCACCTTATAGGAGGAGCATTCAAAGATAGATTTTCCTTTTTTGGTGGGAATGTTCTCTAGTTCATTAAGGGTTTCGAGGAGAATGCGAGAGCAACTTCTCTTGATAGGGGTTCGCAGCTAGTAGGTGGAGCTTCCCTGGCTCAGAACTTAGTAAAGAGTAGCTCATAGGCCATGAAGATTGCTGAAGATCAAACTGCCAGTGATCAACTTGCTTCACATATGGACCCTTTTGCCCAAGGCATAGATTTTGAGGGCCAGTCTCTCCTGTAGGCCATGATAGTTATAGGTTTATGTATATCAAACCTTTATATGGATATTCTCCTTATTAAGTGAGGTCTTTAATGAAATTTGTTATTATTATTATTATGCTTTTCAAGTATGTCGTATTGAATGATGATAACATGAATAGACCACTGCAAACCATAGCTTAATAAATATTAATCAAGTTAAATGCCTAATCAGTCATATTAATGCTTTTTAGCTTCCAGCAACGTATATTTATCAGGTCAAATGGCCAGTAGGTCATATGGATGTGCTTTAGCTGGCAGTCTTTTAAGTACCGATGTACCTTAGCTGGCAATGAATTGAGCACCGATGTGCCTCAGTTGGCTTTGAGTCTTAGCTAGTAATGAATTAAGCACCGATATGCCTTAGCTAGCTATGAGCCTCAGCTAGCAATGAATTGAGTACTAATGTGCCTTAGATGGCTTATGAGCCTTAGCTGGCGATGAGTAGGTCACATGTGGTGCCAAATAGTAAGTTACATGTGGCGCCAAAAAGTAAGTCATACATAGTGCCGAATATTTGGTCGCATGCGATGCCAAATAGTAGGTTGCATGCGGTGCTGAATAGTGGGTCATACGCAGTGCCAAATAGTAGGTTGCATATAATGCCAAATAGTAGGTCATATGTTGTGCCAAATAGTTGGTTGCATATGGTGCTAAGTCTTTGTAAGTATGTCAAGTTGAATGCCTTTTTCAGAGTAGAAGGGTGAGTGCTTGCTTTCAGATTAGAAGGGTGATAGCTCGCTTCTGGTATTCTGTTTGAAAATTCATTCGAGAATCAATAATTAGTCATACAAATTTAAAAACAATATTACAAGGTTAGATAAGCAAACTTAAGTTCATTAGTAATATGGGTGGAGACATGCAGCACTCCAAGCTTGAGGCTCTCCACTAGAAATCACATCAACCCTCTTCCCCCTTATCCCTAGTTTGACTTCATACTCATAGCAGTGTCAAGCTATGTGCTAGTCGCCTCACATACATCTAACTCCGTTGGGAGTCAGGAATCTAATAGTAAGTGTCCTAGAAGATGTGACCATTTTTAGGTCATTGATTGTAGGTTGCCTTAGCATTGCATTATATGCTAAGGGATAGATAATGATCAGAAAATCTACCAGGATGGTTGCCTGGTGACCCAAGTTTCCAAGAGTAATAGGAAGCCTAATATGCCCTATCAGTACTATTGCATCTCTAGTGAATCCATAAAGGGACTTTGAAGAAGGTTCCAGTTGACCTGTGCTCAGACCCATCTATTTAAAACATCTTTTATACATTACGTTCATCAAGTTACTTGTATCGATCATAATCTTTTGTACCCCGTATCACTAATTTTGGCTTGAATAACCAGTGATTCATTATGGGGGGAATGTACTCCATATGTATCTTCATCTATAAAGGTGATACTATCTAAGGTCGTCCTTGCTTTCTTAGTGGAACCCTCGAATTCACTGTGTCTAGTAAATAAGATGTGTTTTGCTTCCCACAGGCAACATGCATACAACCCACTCGTAGTATCTACAATAGAAGGCCCATCATGAATGGTAAATATAGTTCTTAGTGAGGATACATCTTCTTGCTTGGGAGTTTACTAGTGTTGCTACCATAAAGGTTGCTGACGCTGCTGAGGTTGTTGTTTCACAGGTTACACCACATAATCTTTTAAACGACCTCTCTTGATTAAGTCCTCAATTACGTCCTTGAGTGCTCTGCATTTTGAAGTGTTTTGCTTGATTTCATCATGATAAATACAATGCTTGTTCTTATTTTTGAACTAATCAAGAGTTCTTATGGGGTTGGGCTTCCCAAAATCCTCCCTGTCCTTTTCTGTTGCGAAGATCCTTTCTGGAGTATCTGACAAGATGCTGTAGTTGCCATGGTGACCTTTGCACTAAGATCACTCATTTTTGGCCTTTTTTGCAACTTGGTTTTTGGGGTTATCTTCTTGACTCTCCTTGCCATTCCCAGCATTGGTCCTCTTTATAGTCTGGGTGGAGCTATTTGCCTTATCCTTGAACTTTTTAGGGCAAAGGTTTCCTTCTACCTGATCTCTTTGGTAGCTCATTCATAGAATTCACCTAGGTCCCTTACTAAAGACTTGTATATGCTTTCATATAGCTTTCTATCTTTGTGAAGTCCCATTGAGATCGCTGTTAATATGCTCTCGTCTGAGGGATTTTCTACATTATTGACCTTATGTCTAAATTGTGTAATGTAGTCCTTCAATGATTTGTTCTTTCATTGAAAGACTATTGCAAGGTGGCAAGGCGATGCGAGCTGCCTCCTTAGTGCTTTGTACTGATTAATGAATCACCTCTGACATTCTTCCTAATTGTCCATGCTGTGAGCTTTGAGATTCTTGAACCATGTTCAAGGTAAATCCCTTAAAGTGGCTGGAAAAGATGACACTTGACTAAAGGATTGGTCGTCTGAAGATCCATTTGTACGTTGAATGCATCCAAGTGATCGTATGGATCACTATCCCCCTTGTATAGTGGGATAGTGAGAACTTTCAACCTGTATGGGAGAGGCTCTTTCTCGATCTCCCTGGTGAATGGAGTCCTTCCATCGTAATGATCTCGGTGGTCCTGAGTTCGAGGGCATTATTCCAATTACTTTACCCTTTGAAGCAACTCCTCTACCATGTGATCTTAAGTTTTAGACTGACGACTGGGAGATGGTCAGCTCCTCTTTCTATAGTGATCTAAAGCCTTGTGCTTTTTTTACTCACGGCTGGCAAGTTTTGATTTCTAGGCATGTTTTCTATTGGTCCTGTTTAAGCCTTCAGCTTGATGCAAACCCATACATCACTGATGGTCTCCTTTATCTTCCTCATGAACTTGATGGGCCTCTAACCTTGGCCGTGAGTTGGTAGAGTGAGCTGAATGAGTATGCCAACATTCTTTTCTAGTTGGCCTCTTTTCCTGAGCTCCTTCCTGTAATTATTGGCCAGCTTCTTTTTGTGCAGTGCCCCCAACCTGCTCTTGTGAGCCCTGGGCTCATGCTGAGTTAATGCCTTAATCAACTTAACTAACTTTCCTACCATTTTCTCCAGCGCCTCGTGACATTGGTGCCATGCTTGTATTCCATCAATGATATCAAGTTGGTGTGAGGCTGCTAGTGGTATGTCAGCAACAACACCTACAGCGGGGATGGTGGAAGTGCCTGCATGGAGAACTGGATCCTCTTGATGTTCCATTTGACCATCTGGTTAGCTAACTACAATATCTAAACTTCTAGTGTTTCTTCCTCTAGTCATTGAAAAATAATGGTGAATGCAATTTAGGGCCCTCCTTCTAACGCCAAAATGTTAATGATAAATCCAATCAACCTATATTTTAAACCTTAAGTTGCAAAATGAATGTAAACAGAGAGAGAGAGAGAGAGAGAGAGAGAGAGAGAGAGAGAGAGAGAGAGAGAGAGAGAGAGAGAGACCAAAAGTTTTTAACATGATTTGGCAAAAGTTAGTTTGACCTCTACATCCATGGCTTTTATTACTCTTTACTAAGTATTTTGTATCTGATAATTGTATATGTCATATAAATGATTTCATCCCCTTTTATAATGGTTGGGGCATTAGAGTTTGAATGTAAATCTATAATAGATAAGTATCATGACTTGATCAGGATTACATAGTAGATCAGAATAGACGGTTATAATAGACTCCTGTCGAAATAGGAGACTGGACGGACTTTCCCGATGGTTGAGCATGTTTTTCGTGAGCTGTGAGCTAGGCCTTACTTTCATGACTTGAGGTTATTGCTTTGACCTATGTTGACCAGTGACTTTGGTTCGTATTTAGCAACCTGGTGTCTTAGTCCAGTGGCCTTAATCCAAATGAGCAGGACCTTTGTTAGTTGAGTTTGTCCATTGGGCTTTTACTAGCCCATTTATGCAGTTACAAATAATACCCACAACAATTGCTCAATTCAAAACACATTCAATACGAAGCTAATACTCAGCTAATCAATCATTCAATCATTTCTAGATTTACAAATCAGTCAAGATGATAATTATAGTCTATTTACTTAGTTGTCTTATTATATTATCACTACCCTAATAAATAATTGAGCTCCTAAACCTAATTGTACAATCCATACAACTATAGAGAAAATGTTATAGGCAACACATCATTAGCTTATAGTATATGAAAAATATTTCAACATATTTTTCATCTCTAGGGCTCATAATTTGAATTACCCCTTTTCACTTATTTCATGATCATGCTCACAGAAACAGAGCATGCATTTAGGCTATTACAATTCGAATTAAAAATTGAACTAGTTTTTTGTGATTTGAATCGACCTTTCCTAGTCCTGTTCTTGATCTTAATCATGATTTGGATCATCTGTAGTTTTGGACTTTCTGAAGGTTTGCAACTTCGAGCAAGCAAACTCATATTTTGAGCTAAAACTTCTTGAGTCAAATTAGAGCATTCATATTTGATTCTTCCGATTCTAATCATGATTCTACTTGAATTCAAGTTTTTTAGGCTCATGATCATGCTCACAATTCAAAAATAGAAGATTTAAGCCCCAAAAACACTAGAAATTCATATAGGTTCAAGAGATGAATAGTAACTTTTGGATTTAAAAATTTATAACTCAAATTATACTTAATGAATTAATAAAATTTTGGTACTGATTTGAAGAGGAAAATATGAGGCATTAGCAACCAAAATTTCAAAAGTTATCATGAAGGAATGAGGTGTTTACTTAAAGAGAGATAGTGCAGAGAAAGAGTAAACTTGCTTCCCAAGTTGAAGCTTAAATATGTTGCATGAAATGCAATAGGAGGTAGGCGTAGGAAAGGGAAAAGGGAACCAATTTTTGAAGGGCAAATTTGAAAAATTTAAGTCAACTTTTACTTTTGATTTCTTAATTGACAAGTCTTCAAACTTTTCCTTTAGTGACTTTACCGATTCCCTCAATTTCAAGTCTAAATTTTACATACTCACTGATTGCCAGCGGCTACGAAATTTTAACATAATTTAATTCAATTAGTTACTTTTATAACGATTATAATTTTGTCTTTACAAAGTAACTATAGTCTTAGTTTTGATTTCTCCAAAGTTTTCCAAAAATTAAATCCCGAAAATAAGGATTTTATTCTTTAAGCATTCAAAATGGAAATTTTAATTTTTTTGAAGATTTTTAAAATTTATATAATTTATTTATACTATATCTAAATACTTTGTATATCAGAATTTATAGTTTAAAAATTCTTGAAATTTTCAAAATCACCTTTCCGATTCTTCGAAATTCTATTTTATTATCAAAATTAATTTTAAAAAAATTGGGGTATTATAAAAGGGTTTCAAATAGGGGAAATTTGTTAAGGTTAAATAATAATAACATATTCTATTATATGTGAATCAAACATTGAATAAGTAATTACTTTTTTTATTCTGTTATCTATTCTCTAAAATTTTCCAACCAAATGCTCCCTAAAACTACTTCTCTCTTTTTTATATGCTAAAATAAGCAAAAATAAATATTTATTTTTAATATTTTTAGATGTATTTAAATATGTCTTAACAATACAAAAATGTTGAAAAAGATTAACAAGTCTAAAAATAAAATATCCATAAAACAAAGATAAATCATAATAAAAACTTTTTCTATATCTTTTATAAATAACTAAAATAATATATAAAGTCATCTCTTATATCAATAGATGTAATTTAAAAAATGTGAAATAACGAAGATAAATAACAAATTTTAACAGAATTTGAAAATGCAAAAACACTGATGATAATTAATCAATCTTAAAGAAAAATAATAAAAATAAATTCAAAGAAATATTAATGATAAAAATCAAGTGAAAACAAGATTACTTATAATTCAAGAAATATTAATGACAATTTATAAAATGAAAACAAGATTACTATCAATTTAAAGATAACAAGATTACTTTCAATTCAAGTAAATTTCCTTTTCCATAAGGCTAAAAACTAGAAAAATAATAAAATGCACAATTTTTATATTTTTTGGAAATATTTTATAATGTGATCCAAGCAAAATAAGGTGTTCACAGTGTATGAAAGATATATAATAAAATTTTCTATATATTTCATTCAAACTAAATTAGTTTTCACAGTTTAATCAATAAAAAATAACAAGTTACAACTAAAACATTTTCTTGTGAAAACGAATATATATGTTTTCAAAATTATAATGTCTCCTTTTTTACAAGTTATAACTAAAACATTTTCGTGTGAAAAAGAATATATATGTTTTTAAAATTATAAAGTCTTCGTTTCTATTTTGGACACTTGTGTGACACAGTGTCACGGGTTATAAGCTCTTGTAATCGCACCATGTGACGTATAATGTCAATTCTTAACCAACATATCAATCTTCCAATAAATTTTGGCTATATTTGAATAGATAACGAGATAAAATAGATTTTATTTATCTATATAATGAAATCCTATGCGCAATACGTCTTTAGGAAAATATGAGTATGTACTCGAAACATCTCCATATACCAAGTCTCAAGAATGCCCCACATAAGTGGTATTTAGTATACATTGAGAATTAACCTTTTCAAATAAGGAGAGGGACAATTCTATTTTATTGATATATGCCTTATAATATAGTGTTGAGTGTGAAAGGGGAGTCTCTAAGCCACTACACTCTAATCTTTATCTTATGTCATAGTACTCACTTGGATCACCAAATGTGCCCCCTAAAGAGTGTTATAAACCAAAGTTCTAATGGTATAAATAGATATACTTTTTTGAGTTGACATATGAGCTTTTATCTTAGCTTGGAAGAAGTTTAATGTATCATCTCATATAGAAGTAAAGATAAAAGTGCAAAAATAATAATTATGTGTTTTTCTACTTACATTAAACAAATGATCTATGCTAACAAGATAAAAATGCCCTCAAAATAGAAAAAACACCTAGAAAAATAATACATAAATATATTTACTCCTAAATCTGTATCACATGATCTCTTCTTCATACTTGATTTTTATATTAAATGTTATTTGAAATCGAACATGATTATTTGTTGAATTAGTTTATAAGGTCAGTTTGTGACAGACGGATACTTGTTTGTCGAATTGGTTTGCAAGGTCAGTTTGTGACAGATGGGCACTATATTAGTTTAAATAAAAATGAATTTTTATGTAAGTTGGGATTTTGATAGAAAGGCCACTCAATTAGAAGAATGAATAAAAAGTAAATTAACGATAATTAAAGCCAATCAATTGAATAAAAATAATTTCATTTTTATGTAAAATGTTACGCAAAATCATACAATTAATTTAAATAACAATTTATATATAAATTAGGAATTTGACAGAAAAATGTGACAATTTCAAGATGGGGACTTTAAAATACTAATTAAAGAGTCAATTATTAAGATTAAGGAATATTTACCAGTTCCTATTAACCAATGCTCTTAAACATTGGTTAAGAAATATTTACCTTTTGTTTGAAAGGCTGGGAATAGGATTTTATTTTATTTTTAAATAGTGTTTGAATTTAAATTAAAGAAGATTTTATTTAATTTTGTTTATAATTAATGTATTAATTATATTTTTATCATTATAGAATTCACTCAATTTTTCAAATTTCACTAGAATTAATTTCATTTGACGTAAAGCATATGTTATATATATATATATATAAAAAATTTTATCCTTATTTTAATATTTTATTTATTCTGAGTCTATGATACCTTCATTTTATTTATTCTGAGTCTATGATACCATCAAGATTTATTTTTTAATTGAATTTCATGTATTTTTTTTAGTATGTTGTTTCAATTAAATAAATTCATTTGAAAATAAATTGAAATCATTATTTTTGACATATTTTTCACAAGATAAAATTCATTTACAAATGAATTAAAATTATTTATATTAAAATGAAATGAATTCAATTCTAAAAAAAATTGATTTCAAACAAAGCATTAATAATATTGAAAATATAAAATTTTAAAATATTTTATTTACATTAATTTAATTCACTCTCAATTTAATATAAAATTTTTATAATGAAGTAAATAAAAATATATAAACTTTTGAAAAAACATAAATTTTAAAAAATTTATATTTTTAAAATTATTAAATAATTTTTAAACTAGTATCCTTAAAACACTGGTTAAGAAATATCTCATTTTAATCATCAACACCATAATATTTACCGATTCAAGCCTCAATATATCTAACTAAAATAAAGTAAATGAAAACGATATATGACCAAGCCTCGTTATATTTAACTAAAATAAAATAAATGAAAGGATATATGAACCACTCACCACTCGGATGAGCCAAAACACAAAAAGTTCATAGACCATACAAATTCCACTTATTTATGTCTGTTTATCCCAAAAAATTTTCAAGATATATTTTAAAAATTTAGTTGGAAGGCTCTATCTTTTGTTTTTGCCAACTTATGGTATAAAAAAAAAAACTTCTATTTTTTTTTGGGTACAAGGGAAGGGATCGTTAATGTTTGATGATTTATGTTAATGAGTTTGTTGTCCAATTATACTAACAAATATCTTAAGATCTTCCTTTTTTTTTTAATTTTTTATTTGGATCAATATCTAAAAATATTATACACATTTTTATCAGAATTCTATGGCGTCATATCCCAAAATTTGGGAATATAATTGACATGAATCATTGTGTATTTACCCGTGTACATATGAGCATTCATTTATTGAAAATTCTTTTATATTTAGAAATCATGGAAACTGCATGAAAATATGTCTTTTGGGCCCTTTCATCTAAAACACATAGTGTGCAAGATTTTAATGAAAAATCATTTTAGAATAAATAATTTCTAATTTTCAAATAAATATTTTTTTTGAAACTCAAAAACCATGAATTAGGGTTAGATGGAAACTAACCTCTAAAGTATATCAAGGGGATCACATACACAATTTCAATCACATGCAACTGAGAAATATCTCCTAATTGAAATAACTTTCATAAATTCATTAATCTGAAAAATAGTAATGAATATGGTGAATACGACTAACCAGTGAATAGAAAAGTAAACCCACATTTGGATTGAAAACTTTTGGTTATACATAAATATATATAATTAGCTTGTAACCTGTGCTATGCATGACTTTAATTAATTTTATTTGATATAAATTTGTAATGCAAATTTAAATCATAAATTATAATGAATTTAAATATAGATAAATCATTATCATATTTTTACGTACTTTATGACTATATAATTGATATAAGTATATTTATATTAATTGTGAAGGAATACTCTACTTCTTGTAATTTGATAAATTTGTTACATTAATATTTCAAATTAGTTAAATTTATCATTTGAATTTTTTTATTACAAAAATATATTCTTAATATATTAATATTTAGGTGAATTTATCTATAAATTCTTTTGTTTAAAAATTTAAATTAACAACTTTATATTAGAAGATTTAATTATTTAATAAATAAGAGTTTATGCATTATCATAACTAATATATTATCTTAAAAACATATACATATACAAAATGTTTTAAATTGAAATTGTGATAAGTAATGAACTAAGTACAAGATTAGAACTAATAGCCCATTTGTTTTAGTTTTTTTTTTAGAAAAAAGTTGCTTTTTTTCAAAATAAAAAGAAACAAAAAAAAACTTAAAAAAATAAAAGCAACAAAAATGTTAAAATTTAACTTTTTTTAGAATCTCTTATTTACTACTTCAAAAAAAGTATTTTTTAACTTTTTTTTAAAGTTCCAATTTGCTGTTTAAAAAAAATTACGTTTTTTTTAGCCCATCCAAATAGATTATAAGTGCTCCGTAAAATTTTGGGAGAAGATTTATGTTTTGTTGATGATATCATGTTATGATGGTTGATTATGAACTGGAACCATTGATTTTGAAAGCTATATCAAAGTATTTTGTGTTGCTTGTATATTAATATTTGTCCTGCTTATCATGAAAATATACTCTGGGATTAAACTTTTAATATTTTAATATTTGATAGTTTGATTTTCTGTCTGTTTTTTTTTCATTTAGTATACAATCCAATACATTTGTTTTCAAGTGTTTCTATACTGAGATTTCTTCACTGTATGAATAGGGGTCACGATGGTAATCTGAATCCATTTAGATGATCTGCGATTGATAAGGAGTTCAATTCATAGAACTAAGTTATCATTTGAAGAGACCGTGTTTAACGGTTCGGTTTCATTACAGACCTTGCATCAGTCACAGTGGCATTTGAATCATCTGCAATGTGTTTCCTGACTCATTGTCAAGACTCCTTCTTGCTCTTTGCCCCAGTGTGACCTCAAGTAATCAGCCTCACATATTCAGCCGGTTCATCACCTTCCTAATTCGCTTGTGTATAGCCATTAATATTTTGTCCATGTGTTTTGGGTGGCATATCACTACTAGAAATCTGCCATTTAGCGAGGGAAAAATCCCTCGCTAATAGTTGATAATCTCTCGCTAATTCAATATTAGCGAGGGATCAAATCCCTCGCTAAACAGCGCGTCGCTAAAATTTAGCGACGTAAGGAGGATATCCGT
>JANHAO010015730.1:0-14696 GCA_026873985.1 Saraca asoca | reverse complement strand
TTAGCAAACAGCTTTTAACAAGATAATCATATTTACATTCACCCCGAAATTTTGGAATACAATGTCAGTATATAACTCGGAATGAGCCCCCCGACTCTTAGTTGGTGCTAGGCTAGGGAGGTTGCCTTGTAGGTTGCACTACATATCCCCTCAAGCGAGCTTTTCAAATCAGATCTTCAATTGCATCTCTGAGGGCCAGACAATTTGACGTCCCATGCCCGGCCTCATTATGATAGGCACAGAACTCATCTCTGTTCCTTTGCCTAAAAGGAGTTATTGACGTCGGATTTTGGTTATGCTCCAAACTTCGGCCAATTGAGGGATTCTTTCAAGATCTCAACCCTGTATCCGATTCAGATGTAATAGAACGGCGAAATAAACAAAGACAAAGGGAAGAGTAAAGAAGAAGACACAAGGTTTAACGTGGTTCGGCTAAATCCGGATGGTACCAGACCCTATGTCCACGGCAGAGATTCTATTATTATATTGAGAAATGATTTTAGCAGGATTTCTGCTTACAGAGTTTGGCCTCTCCCCTTCTTCTAACAATGCAATCCTATTTATAGAGGAATGAGGAGTTACATGCATTAATTACAAGGTACAGTTGTGTTATATCAATATATAAATGGAAAAGATAATAAAGAGGCTACAATTCGATACTGTAGAATGTAGGCTACGGGGTGAGCCCCCTTGGTCGGCTATAGACTTGTGTCTGTCTGTGTCCGTTGCTTGGCACTACTTTATCGAGCAAGGTATTGGGCGTCCTGAGGCGGGAATTCCTAGCTCGGGGTCGTCATGGGAACTGCGGTAGCGAGCTTGGTACTGCTGTAACGAGGCAATGGGCTTGAGCGAGGTGATCGATTGCTTGACAAGCTGGTCTTGTGATCTTGTTGTTTCGCTGCCTCGCGAGGCGAGGCTTGCTTTGCGAGATGGTGCTGGAACTATTTCGCTATGCCGCTTTCTAAAGGGCAAAGCGAAGCTTACTGGGCACCTTCAGCGAGGCAGGGGTCTTGGCCTTTGCCGTGCTTGGGGGCTCATTCACTCGAGGCCATTTTTGCATATAACAAGACTAAACCGATTTTCACATATAACAGGGTGTATATAATTTTATGAAAAAATATTTTTTTAAAATAGATGATTGCTATAAAGAATGAGAATATATAGCATTTATCATAGCGATATATAATTTAAAAATTAAAAGATATATTATTAAAATTATTTAAATTTTAAATTATATAATTTACTAAAATATTTTTATTTTTTATTTTTAATATTAATATTTAAATATAATACCACTAAATTCTAAATTAAAAATCATTTCAATAATATTAAAATACTAAAATTTCATTACCTAAATAAATAAATGATTCAATTTAAAATCAAAAAATTATTTAATAATTCAAAAATTAAAAATTAAATTAAATATTAATTATAGATAATTCAAATAAGTAATTATTATTAAAATAGATAAATATATAAAAATAAAAATAAATAAATTAAAATTTTTTCACTTGTTTTCTAGTGACAAGTGAAAGATATTTGTTATATGATAACATTTACGAGAAAATGTTACTGTTTTGATATTATTAAGAATATTTAAAATCAAAATATTATTTGATAATTAAAAATTTTTAAAATAAAATTAAAAATTAATTATAAATAATTTAAATAAATAATTATTATTACAATAAATATATAAATTTTATCTATGATTTAAATTAAAATAAAAAAATAAAATTTCTTCTCACTTATTTTCTTTTGATAGATAGAGCACATTTATAATGTAATAACATCTGAATGAGAGTGGGCATTAGAGATTTATATAATACACATTATTCTATAATAGAAAAATCACCTGTCAATTTATAAATAAACAGGTGCTGAAAATTTTCCATGTGTACAAGAATATACAAATTACGAATACCTATTGAATAGAATTAATAGATAACATTTGTAAAATACTGTGTCCACAAATTTCTTAGACGATAGCCAGAAATATGTACAATAAAGTGAGACATGTGTCAATACATGTAAGTCGCGTATGTTTCTTTGGAACGCGGGGGAGTTGAAGGTAAACTATAGTCAACAAATGCATACAATATTACTCAATAATATTACGGGGTAATGTTTGGGAACATATTTAAAATGTTAAAAGTTTCTATAAAAATTTAATATTAAATTTTTAAAAGTTATAATTTTTATATAAAATTTCATAATTTTTTTTAAAAAATTGTAAAATATAGATATTATGTGTAATAAATAAATAAATAAATTATAATTTTATAATTCAAAGTTACATAATAAATTTTTTAAAACACTTCTATTTTTATATCAAAAGTTATCACTTTTCATAAAAAAAAAATTTGCAAAAAATATTTTTAGTTACAAAATTTATAAAAATACATACTTCTGGACAGACCAAAACATAACCCAACATGATTTAGTGTATTAGTAGTGACTATGATTGATGAACAAAATTGTATAAATATTTCCGGCCAATGTACAAGAATATAGTAATCGCGAGTGGCATTGACAGAACCAATAGATAGCATTATTTGGTGAATTATTACTGAGTATGATAAGGACATAGCCAAGTTGAGGTTCTCAAGGCTCGGCTAAGCCAGCAACCCGAAAGCAGCGGCTGAATAGTAACTGTCAGATTCAGACCACACTTTCCTTCCCTCTCCACACTTCTCAAGATCATAGGACATTGATATGACCTTGTTATCATATTGATTATAATCTACGTAATGTAACGACGTTAATTCATGCCCACATTTCGATTTGGACTATGTCAAATAACCATCACCTTCCGTTATCCTAAGATTCACAGAGACAAGTAAAAATTTCCTCCTGTAGCATAACAGAAGACTCCACTATAATACGCCAACCTCCACTCTTCTTCCGCATTCCACAACTCTTTTTCTCCTGGTGTTGTTTATTGCAACCCAATCCTCCGAAACTTGAATTTTTCTCTCTAGAATCAAAATCTATCTCCAACCTTTTTATCTTCTGATTCTCTTTCTCGCTGTAATCTGATTCTGGGGTCAGTTTCTCTCGCATCCACAAATGGTTCTATCACAGCGTGGCCACAGATTCTTCAAATTCAGAAGCCTAGTTTCCTATACATGTCCCCTATATCCCCATTTCATTTTCTGAATCAACTATTTACGTTCTTCTCATCCACAAGTTCCTTAAAGCTTCCTTAGTCTCACAAATACTCACAATCCGTTGTTTGTGTGAGTGACTGTGGCCTCATTGGGCGACAGACGCACAGATTAACGTTACTCATTTAATTTTATTCATAATTTTCAAAAAAAAAAAAAAAACCTGTTTCTTTGTTGTACTATTGTCCAAAAAATATCTTGCTAGAGTTGTCTTTCTGTCTTTATGTTCCCTAATTCCTCTTTGAGACAAATGGTTGCCAAGAACTACTACGAGCTTGCACGTGGAGCTGTTGAAATGGCTTGGATAATGCTCAGTGTTGACTACTCAAGGCTCTTCTGGCTACTGTTTGGTGTCTTCAGCTATGAGAATCATGAGGGAAAGCCTCGAATTATTTAGCACCCCTCTTTTCTCTTTTCCTTCATCCATATATAAATCTGAGATTGAGAGTTTATATATATACATATAGCTTAGTTATATCTAAATTCTTGCTGAGTTATTAATACTTATCTATATATCTATATATACGCCCACATAGCGGTGAAATCAGAATTCTGAGGTCCGATTTAATCATGTATAAAGGGAGATTAGGAGGAGCCAAGGCTCAGCCTGGATACGTTGAGACTGATCCATCTGGGAGATATGGGCGTGTAAGTTGATTTCTCTGATTTATTCTGATTCTGATGTTTCTTGGTTGTGATAAAGTTTTTAACTTTTTTGAGCAACTGATGCAAAATGAACCGATTTAAGAATGCGTGAATTAAAAGTTGCCATTTAAGGGTCAATTTTTATATCAATTTGATTTGAGAAATGCGACTGTGACTGTCTGCGATAAGTAAGAATGAAGTTTGTTCTTTTCCATTTCTGGTACTCTTTATTTTGCTGATTTTGATCAGTTGTTCCTGGTTTGTGATAAAGTTAGGAGCCGTTTGTCTAATGAATGCAAAATGAGCCAATTAAGTGTATCTAGCAGTTGGTCATGACTTGGAAATTTCCATTTTATGGTCAACCTGAGAACAAAATTTGTCTGCAACAGATAAGATTGAGGTTGTTGCTTTCCTGTTTCTGATATCCATTTAATTTGCTGAATATTATCGAGGAATTCAATAATGGAGGATCCAGTTCCTGCACATGCTGGTTCGATCAAGTTTCAGCTTGCAGCCAATTTTGTGGAAATAAAAATACCATATTGAGATTGACTTCTATTTTTTATCTCTAATTGTTTAATATTAAGGCCCGGAATAATAGGCCTGGCCAAATATGAAAAACAAAGGCACAGTTTTCTTTGGTTGTTTATGTCAGTGACTGTCTAAGATTGAATCAACTTGCTATAAACAAAAAATAATAAAAAAAAAAATCCAAATATCTAATGTTTCTATACACTAGTTTATCAATTCATTCTTGCATGCTCTATCCTACCTGGTTATCACTTCTATGTCTCCAAGTTTAACCCTTCGATAGACCCAAGAGTCACTCTTTCTAATTCAGAGAGTTCTAAGCTTTTGTTAGTCTATGATGCCAACAGTTACTTTAACTGATAATGTTTATTTGGGGTATATTAATTTACATTAATTGGGTTGAACATGTTTTTAATGTGTAATTATCATTAGTGGGCTCTAGTCTAGTGCTATCTGGTTGAGATGACTTTTTTAAATGTAAGACACCAATATGAATTTCAGGGGAATATGATGTATTTTTGTCAAGAATTAATTAAAGCTAGTTACTACCTATGCTATTGAGGTTTAGAAAGTTGTACTTCTTGTGTTCAATTCTCAAAATTGTTATTCCTCTCGTGGAGATATCTCCATTCCTCCTTTCCTTTCTTGTGTCATTGATCTCATACTGTAGCCCAAAAAAAAAAAATCATCCTTACTATCTGATATGTATAATACAGAGAGACATAGCCATATTAATTAAATTGTTAATAACTTTCCTAAACTAATTAAGATATTAATTGGTGGCATATTAATTAACTCTGTAGTTTTTGTGGTTATGATTGTTGGTTGTAGTTTAGAGATATTCTGGGCAAAGGAGCCATGAAGACGGTGTATAGGGCATTTGATGAGATCTTAGGTATTGAAGTCGCATGGAACCAAGTCAGGCTTGGTGATATCTTTCATTCACCAGAAGAACTTCAACGCCTTTATTCAGAGGTTCATCTCCTTAAGAACCTTGACCATGACTCCATCATGACCTTCTATGCTTCTTGGATTGATGTCAACCGCAGAACCTTCAATTTCATCACCGAATTGTTCACCTCTGGCACCCTTAGAGAGTAACCACCCATCCCTTGTTATATGAGGCTCACTTTCCTAAATTCATAATTCCCCTTACAACCATATATAAGGCTCAATCTTTGTTAATTGGCTCCCCTAATTTAAAACAGATAAGGTTGAGCTTGTTGTTTCAGATTGTGCCATATGTACCAAGTGTGAGAGGAGTTGTGAATGGAAGAAGCATAAGTAACATACTCACAGTTATATATACTCTTTCATCTCCATATAGGTTCTTATTTTTTGGTAATGATTTGTGCAGCTACAGACAGAAGTACCAGCGAGTGGATATTCGAGCAGTTAAGAACTGGGCTCGCCAAATTCTGAATGGTTTGGAATATTTACACAGCCATGATCCTCCTGTAATACACAGAGACCTGAAGTGTGCCAATGTCTTTGTCAATGGCCATTTAGGGCAGGTCAAGATTGGTGATTTAGGCCTCGCAGCAATTCTTCACAGCTCTCAACATGCTCATAGTGTCATAGGTAATTCCTCTTACTTTTTTTCCATGTAACAAGCATCTCAATTGGTAAATTATTGGTTAGATATGTAATTAAACCATATTATAAAATGCTGTATTTATGTCAACCATCATCAGGCACACCGGAATTTATGGCACCAGAATTGTATGAAGAGGACTACAATGAGCTGGTAGACATATACGCCTTTGGCATGTGCATGATAGAGATGCTTACTTCTGAGTTTCCATACGGTGAGTGCTCCAATCCGGCTCAAATATACAAGAAAGTTACTTCGGTAAGTTTAATTGGACACTACAAGCAATCTTAATTTCCCCATTTGAATATGGATTTAATTCATGCTTAATTTGAAATTTGGCTACTTTGAACCACAGGGAAAGCTACCGGATGCTTTTTACCGAATCCAAGACTTGGAAGCTCGGAGATTTGTTGGAAAATGTTTAGCAAATGTTTCAAAGAGGTTGCCTGCCAGGGAGCTCTTGCGGGACCCGTTTTTAGCCAATGATGCACTCAAGTCACCGTTGCCAAGTCCGCAAGCAATCCAATCTCAGAAGTCCGAATCTTCTGCACTAGATGCAAAGGAGCATCATCCTTCAGTGAATGACCATGCAAAGCACACAAAAATGACAATCACTGGTACATTGAATGAAGAAGATGACACAGTTTTCCTTAAAGTACAGATATCAGACAGAAATGGTACTTAAATTTTCAAAATTTAATCAAAACTATATTGATTACTATATTCATATGCTTCTTTACAAAGCGAGTTACTTATAAATATTTTGAATGCAGGACACACTAGGAATATATACTTTCCATTTGACACCATAAATGATACTGCAATTGATGTAGCAATGGAGATGGTTAAAGAATTGGAAATTAGTGACTTGGAGCCGTTTGAGATTGCTGAAATGATAGAGGAGGAGATATCAAATCTGGTTCCGACATGGAAAGATTGGGGTGCATCCCAAAATCCACGGCAACACAGCTTTAACTATGAAGAAGAGGACGATATCAGTAACCATAACCCATTCTTCTCATCATCTTCTCCTTCTTCCTCTCATAGTTCTCTTGCTACGGTTGGCTTATTCTCTAATAGCCAATTTGGTGTGAACCATGTCCCATTTACTCAAGATTGGCTCCAAGGTATAGTTTTCTGGGCTAGGTATAAGTATGGCTTTTTCAATCTCTCACATTCCTAATCTGAAAGACTACATGCGTTCATAATTTAAGTCATAATTTTAGTAGGTTCGATTGTCAAACATGAATCATTTTAATTTTGATACATGAACTCTTGCTTTCAAATTATATATATACTCACACAATGAAATAGAAACCCAAAAGACACATGAACATATCAAGATTCCTAAAATTATTTCCCCAGCTTATTTTACTCTTATTTTCAGTAGAACATATGAATTAGAATTTCCTTTCCATGAACTATTTTGCAGATGATGTATTCATGAACGATGATGCAAGCTCTCAAAGCTCGATGAACTCCTTCAAGTATTCGAATATCAATTTCTGCGATGAAGATGATGACAACCCAACTCTAGTAGTGGGAGGCGAACACAATTGCTGCACCCCACAAGCCACCAACAAGTTCACAAGATTCTGTCCGAGAGAAGAAATTGAAGCTAACTTCATCACCAAGCAATTGAGCAACCTAAGGATGGATGCTTGCGGATGCAGTGGCGGGTCAAGACATCATTGCCCGAGGCTAACGAGGATGCATTCATACGTTGATGTGAGGAGCCAGCACCTGCAGAGGTCGCTAATGGAGGAAATACACAAGAGAAGGATGTTCAAGACCGTTGGTGCTATTGAGAACATCGGTTTTCAGCAGCCAGGTGGTGATCGTAATTATGTCAATAAGCAGGGACTGCTAAAGAAAGATGCATGCTTTTCTCGTTGATGCTTGGCTTCATAGTAAAAGGCAAGCTCTTGTGGTTTTGGTTTAGGCCCTTCTTGGTGTTCATATTTGTTTGGTTATGTCCGTAAATATTTGTAACGAAATGGGCATCTTGATCTTTCATGAGACTCAAGAACTTGTATTATACAGGAATCTGAATATGTGGTTAGAGATATCTGTAAAGACTTGCATCTGCCCTGTCATAATTATAATATATAAAGTTAATTTTCCACAAGTTAAACCCATTCTTTTGAGATTTGAGGGTACAAAAGGCCAAAATTTACAGTGACAAATTACTTTGGCTGTCATGAGAGGAAAAGGGGGAGACGTATTCTCTTATTAGAGGATAAAGGCAAAGGATGGAAAGGAAGAATATGACTGATGAGAAACTTGTTTAGAATGAAAGAAGGCGATGCATCCATCCTCTTGGGCGGTGGAAGGACGTAAAATGGGGGGGCCCATAGAAATGCATTATCCCAATCGATTGACTCGACTGATACGAAGCATTCGAGAAATAGTTGATATACATGTATTATCCACCTTTTAGTGAAGTTCACGAACTGCGAATCTTCTCGTCATGAATTTTAGCTTCCTAACTGCCATATCATAACATTAGAATTATATTATATTATTAATTTTAATAAAAAGGCAAAAAGTTGAATTAAAAAAATTGATTATGCATCACTGAGTGTTGGCTTTCCAATCAGGCCAAAAGTAGACTAGATATTTATATTTTTAATTTTAAACCAAATTCTCGTTCACATTATTGTTGGAAAAATTCATAGGACCAATAATAACAATAATACTAGCAAACAATTTGTCAGTGACAATGACGATATGTTTAGAGTGGTAGGAAACGAATATGAGTGGAGGACACGATTAGAAAAACCATATACAGACACCAAAATAAGGAAATTGGGTATTGCAAGTATTTTTAATCATATCTTGACTTTAGATACTATATGTTGTTTTGTGTATTTAGATATTATCTTACTCTTGAATGACAAGAATAAATTTCGTATAATTTATTAAGTGGTGGTGCATTGATGAGAAATAAGTTTCATCTAGCCTATTAAGTGGTGGTAGCTCAGTAATGAAAGAATTGAATAGTATGTTTGAGATCTTAGTTTCAAATCCACTTTACGGTCAGTGTAGTAAAAAAGAATAAACTTTTGTCCTTTTAAAGAAAAATAGTCTATCACTTTAATCCTTCAAATGTACAGACAATGTGTCACAAGTCAACTTTGTGAATCAATTCAAAAGTTAAATATGTTCAATTTTGGATAAAATTTGACATAAAAATTAAGCATGAAGAGGAAGTCTTATGGTAGGAAATTGGGAACAAATGCACTTATAGATTATTTTTTGAATTTTTCCCATTTGAGGGTATTTGTATTTTTTTAGCATTGATCATTTATCTAGTATGAGTAAAAAAATACATGATTGCGATCTTTGCATTTTTATCTTCGCACCCATATGAGATAGTGTATTAGAACCCTTAGGAGTTAAGAAAAAAGTCCTCATGTCAACTGAGAAAAAGTATGTCTACTCTTATCAATAAGACTTTTGCTTAGAATGTTCTTTAAGAAGGGCGAGTTAGTGACTTGGTGGGTGTTGTGACTCGGGCTATGGATTAGAGTATGGAGCTTAGATATACTCCCCCTACACACTCAATATTATATAATGAGGCATATGTTAATAAAATGGAGTTGTTCATCTCCTTATTTTTAAAAAGTCATTTCTCGATATGCACTAAAAACTTCTTATGTGACACATTCTTTAATATTCAATATGTGCTAATGCTTTGACTACATGCTTATGTTGGCTTGAGGACATGTTGTGCATGGAATTTTGGTTGTATGGATAATAAAATCCTCAATACCCCGATTATCTATCTAAGTATAACTCGAATTTATTAGAAGGCTGGCATGTTGGCTAAGAGTTGGCATCATGTGCTGCACAGTTTTGATTAGAGAGTTAGCGGCTCGTGACAGTTAGTATCAGAGCTCAATTGTGCTAGAGAGAGCAAATCAAGTGGGCCATTATTAGGGTATATTCGGCTTGCTGAAAGCATATGGAGTTTATGAGTCAAGCAAACATTCATAAGAAATAGCGAAGAAATGCTACTAAGAACTTGACTGAGAGAAGTACAAGAGGTTGGAGCAATTCGAGTGCTAATGTGTGAGATATTGCATTCAAGGTAACATTAGTAGTGCATCGAGTGTGAGCGTGTGCAGAAACTGATGGACTTGTTGTATAATATAAGACATTAATTATGCATTTATTTATAGTAGGCATTAGGTGGAATGCAAAATCACTCGAAAGAATGAGTGATTTGACAGCTTATCTAAAAGGAGGAAGCCTTAGGAGAAGCCTTGGTCTTATGGAGAAAGCTTGACCATGTCCATGAGGCTTATATTAGTTGTCGGCGAAGCCCAGAGGGCGAAGCCACAGTCATGCTTGAGAAAGCGTGGCCACAACAGACAATAGACATATCTTACAGGATGGCATATCTCTGGTGATGTACTAAGTGGACTATTCTTATTCGAGCAGTCTAAAATCGTGTCAAAGGGCACGAATTTTACTCGAAGGAGTAAACTCGAAAGGGAATGAAATGATCCAAGAGGGATCCATTATGCATAATCTGTGGATGCAAGGAGAGAGCTGCAACACTAATTCACAAGATTTGAGACGAGATGCTAGGGAGCTAGCACATCATGGTCATATGACAAGCGGCAATGATACCTGCATAGTGAGCTAGAGCTACATAGTCACTTAACAGAGTAATGATAATGACCTCGAGACGTAACAGACTAGCACTACATAGTCGCAAGACAAACTTTGTAGCAATGATGATAAGATTCACAATTGCTTGTGCATAGGCAAAGTGAAACTCGATCTCGAGTTGAGGATGCTCGATGCTTAACCCCTATCAAAGTCATTGATATAGGGGAGGCATTATGAGGATGCACTCGAAGTAGGAATCTTCAAAGAAGGTATGTCACTTGAGAAATGCTAAAAGAGAAGGCATTAATCATTGAAGAATTTGCTATGAAGGCAATAATACTAGTGAGTGGCTATGAGGGTCATGGGAGACGAGCCAATATCATCTTCAAAGAGATAACACTTGATCATACGAACCAACTGGGGGTTATAAGAATCATGGTGCTAGATTTCATAAACTCTAATAGACTGTGATGGTCAAATGATACCACAAAGGTGTCAATTCAGGAAGGGTCGAAGGATCCAATCAAATGTGGTAGTTGTATAATGGAAGTATAGTGGATTAATCGAACCTAACATAAGCAGACTTGTAAGCAAGGTATGGAACTTGTGAGTAGGTCATGTTTTATGAGCAAGGCATGGGACTTACGCTTAAATAAGATATGAGACTTGCGTCTCTCACATTGATTGTATGGGACATTAGATGTGGGACTATCTGTCAGTAGATATCCAAAATACCAAGCAGCAAATGTTATGGTGGTAGCACACACTTAAGCTACAGAGGTAGTGAGTCAAATCAAGAGCCGTGCGGAGATAACGAGTCAAATCGAGAACTACAGAAGTAATGAGTGTAATCAAGAGTTGTGCGAAGATAGTGAGTCAAATTAAAAGTTATGCAAGAATAATGTATTGCAAGGTGTAGAGGTAGTAAGGCAGACATAAGTTACAGAAATAACAACCCAAATGCTACAGAGGTAGTGGAACAAGTGAAGTTGCAAAGGTGACAGAGGCAAGAGAGTTGTGATGACAGTGACACGTGAGTTTATGTCAAGACAATGAAGGTAAGTCTACAGAGGTAGAATACAAAGTCTACAAAGGTAGCATCATCGAAGACACTAAAGTTACATAGGCAACTACCGAAAGTTGAGGAGGGAGCAAATGTGCAATGGTGTGAGTTCAATGAGAGAAAGTTGAAAGGAAGTCTAGGGAAGAGCTGAGAAGCAGTAGACTGACGACGATCTTGAAAGTTATGTCAAGTTAAGGATGTCATTCATCAAAACCTCTCGAATGATGTTAACTCAAAGAGACAAACAGAGCAGTCGAGAAAGTAGTTCGAGTGGAGCAGACCAAAGATCCACATGAAGATTCAGGATGCTAGCACTCAAAAGGAGAAACCTTCATAGAAGCTATGTTAGATTGAGGTGTCAATAAGGGCATTGACATTTAAAGTGGGGGAGAATGTCATAAGTCGGTGTTGTAAACCAATTCGACAAGCAAACGTACTCGATTTTAGACATAGTTTGGCATAAGAATCAAGCATAAAGAAGAGATCTTGTGGTGTAAATTTGGGAGCAAATGCACTTGTAGATTATTTTTTTAAATTTTTCTTGTTTTTGGGGTATTTATGTCTTTTTAGCATCGATTGTTTATCTGGTACGAGTAGAAAAGTAAATGGTTGTGATCCTTACATTTTTATCTTTACTTCTATATGAGATTGAACATTAGAACCCTTAGGAGCTAGCAAAAAAGTCATTATGTCAACTAAGAAAATGTACGTCTATTCTTATCAATAAGGCTTTTGCTTATAATGCTCTTTAAAGAAACAAATCGGTGACTTGATAGGTAGTATGACTTAGGATAGGGATCAAAGTGTAAAGCTTAAAGATATTCTCCCTGCATACTCAAAACTATGTAATAAGGTATATATTAATAAAATGGAGTTGTCCCTCTCCTTATTTTTAAAAAGTTCCTTTTTAATATACATTAAAAATTTTTTGTGTAGCACATTTTTTGAGACTCAATATACGCTAATACATTAACTATATACTCATGTTGACTTGTGGACATGTTATGTATGAAATTTTGGTTATATGAGTGATAAAATTCTCAATGCTTCGATTATCTATTTAAGTATGACTCGAATTTATTGAAAGAATGACATGTTGATCAAGAGTTGATATTATACGTAGTATAATTTCGATTAGAGAGCTACCGGCCTATGACATAATAACAGATTAGTCTTTCACAAAAGCAAATTTTGTTACTAATTTCATTTATCAAATCACTATCCTCAATATTGATTTTGATGATATGGCTTGTTAAGTGATGTAGTATGTTCTACTTTAAAATTATTAATTTTTAACTTATAATTTTCCTACAATAAATATTTGGGTTATGAAGAAAATAAATTTCAGGAACTATTTATCCTATATATTGTTCCTTTTTAGGAGGCCCAAGCCAACTCCGAAAGCACCGAGCACACCCAAATAAGGGTCCTCTGGCCCAGAAATGTATGAAAAAGAAAAAAAGCTGCTTACTTTAAATTTTCTCATAGTCAGACGCAAAGGAAATTGTAGCGTACAGTATGTTCCACCCAAATACATCATGAACTCAACGTGGCAAAAGCAGCACACAGATGAGTGGAAATAGAGCGGCAGGAGATTGAAAGTCCATGCTAGATGTTACAGCTCAGTTGCACCCAATCATGAAAGAAAGACGTGCCCGCTACGCGAAATAGATTGCACCCACCAACGGGCCCTTCATTCTGAATTTCCTCCTACAGAAAAAAAAAAGCGCCTTTATTACACAAAACTGCACCTCCAACCATCATCACATTCTTCATCTTCTTCTTCAATCTTTGCAACTGAAAGCATTTCCACAACAACAACAGAGACGATTCAGACGACGTCATCATGCCGATGACGCGGTGCAAAAGCCAGTTGCCGGCGCCACCGCCATCTCCGATCCCAACAGGCAGAGGAATACGTTCCGCGGCCAATGAGATCTTCAGCGAGTACCTCGAGAAGACACTTCAACTACCTGAACTCACGTTACCGGAGCCTCTTTTTCCGCCGATCACACATTTGCCGGTCCCGGCGGAGATCGATATTCGATCTCTGCCTTTCGGTGCGAGTCAGTCAGTGGATCTTCTGCTGAGATCGGCGAAGGAGTTCGGTGCGTTTCGGATCAGCGGTCACGGGATTTCAGGCCATGAAGTAGGAGCAGTTGTGGACGAAGCTGAAGGCATTTTCGAAGAGACGGAGACGAATGCGGGTGGTATCGCAAACGTCGTTTTTGAACGTGACCGTGATAGGGAGATGATTCGGTGTGCTTACTCTCGCAAAGGAACATTGAACTTCACTACCAGAAAGAATTTGGGGGTTCAAACACATTCCAACTTTTGGTAAGCTAAGCTCCAAACTTCTACTTTTTCTTTGTTTTTTTTTTCTTTGGGTCATTTTTTACATTTTAGCTTTCTTAGTTATCTTTTTATGTCAATGCCATAATTATATGGTTTTGTAGCTTGGCCTGTGAGTCAGCTTACCACATGTGTAATGGCTTGCAACTGGAAACAAAATAGACCAACAATTTCTTTTGTCAATAGTTCGTGTCCTTTACGAAGGAAAAGATGACAAAATATTTGAGAAGGGAAAAAATTGTTCCTCTGCAAAACAGAGAGCTACTGAAACTAGTACTTCATTGTTTTATTCTATGTAAAGAGATTATTCTATCATAAAAATACAGTGTTGAATAGAGTAACAATAACAAACCATGCATGTAAGCCAAATATTGATTACGCTAAATGATTTCCCAGTAAAACATTAAAGCATCAATTCCAATTTCGTTTGTAGCATATAATTTGTTAGAAGATTGTAAAAGGAAACTTGATAAACTTACAAGTTTACCAATGTGCTACCAGATGACCAATATCATAGCATGTGGAAAAGTTTATATATAAATGTTCTAGGTATGCATGTATACTTAAATATACTTAGGAAGCTAAATGTACTTTGTACGTAGGAAATATGTGGAGAGTGTTGCAAGTAGACTGGATGGGATAGTGGAACAAGTGACTCTAGCTTTACAAGAGGACGCAAGAGAAGAATTTAAGGAACAGATTCAAGAGATGGAGTCGGTAATAT
>JANHAO010015729.1:0-14694 GCA_026873985.1 Saraca asoca | reverse complement strand
TTGTGAATGTCCATTTAGTTTCTCAACTCTTGAAACAATGAATATTATAAATTCATTCATTATTATGAATATCCATTTATTTTCAGACCCCTAAAGCCATTGAATCTCCTTCAAGACCATTGAATCTATTCTTCTTGGCTTTTAGGTTATTTATCTTTATGATTGTATGTCTATAAATAGAGGCTTCTATGAAGTAATTGAATAAGACATATCTTTCTTCTCTATATATTATTTCTCTTTAGTGTCTTTACATTCTACTTCTTCTTTGCATGAAATTTCATTTTATAATAAATTTCCCTCTTCGTTCAAGTATGGCTATATTAATTACATATGCATGTTATGTGATAGAAGTAAGACACAAATTTAGTCTTTGCTTAAATTACAGCACACATGCTAAGAGCTTTTTTTTTTAATTCTATTAAAATAAATACAGTATGAAATAAGTTATTCTGCCTTTAATTAGATTCATAGTCAAAAGACTACTTTTAAGTGATATTTGTATTTCAAAACATAGAAAAAAAATTTCATCTGCAAATTGTCTTCTAGTTTTCTTTAAAATGTTCATAAATTTTACAAGGTAACTTGTGAGAGTTAGAAAAACCAAGTTAAGGTTAATGTCATGCCTCAATCCATAAAACGTGACCGACATAGAAGGTCACCGTTAGAAAACCTTCTACTTTCTATAAGCCTAACGTGCAAGGAGACATACCAAAGACACACAATTACATTATCGTATAACCAAATATGTACTTGTCAAATTTTATCGAAATCTGACAAAGTTTCCTCTGTTTTTTTGGACTTCCAGGCACAAAGCCTATACAATCAAAAAGGACTACATGTCCTATACAAAACCTGCATAGCAAAATCAAGTTCAGAATAGCCCAGACAACACAAAACTATACCTATTAGGCTTCATTTAGACAAAACATATATGAATCACCACTATACCAATTGCCAATATTATATCATTTATATACCTTTAATCTCTGCAAGACATGAGTAGATCCGAAACCAAGATGGTGTGGAGGAATTGGAGGAGTATCTTCTAATTTTGAAAAATATGAAGAAGAAAGAAGTGAGTTTCATAGAAATTCAATGGGCAAATAATCCCATGAAAACTAAATTTTTCTTTTACTCCACGTAAATAAAATAAGTACAACATATAATACTATAAAAATAACATTTGTAGCACAAACAAGGAAAGTTCAACATAGTTTACTTCTCTAAAATTTTCCAGTTCTCAAATAGCAAAATATTTCATAACAACTATTTTATCCAAATACTATTAAGATCCAAGGAGTAATTCCTAAAAGCAACCAGCCTAACAAATATCAAATATGAGAACCAGGGTCAAATATCTGATTCCTTGATTCAGTGAAACAAGTATAATCGAGGTCAAGTCTCCTTTTAAAGGTCAAGGTCAAATCTAAGACCCCTGTATCAAAATTATATCAAATGTATCACATATCTCCGCCCACCTTATTGCTCCACCAATTCTCCCCCTTATTTCTCCAGCAAATATATTAATCACAAATGCACTTGAGGGTTTATAGGGAATAACCAATGGATCTAGAATTCCAAATAATCAATCATTCGAAAAAATATTATACTATCAAGCCAATTCATAAATACAAGGCATTTTATTCATGTCAAAATATCCAATATTGGAACATGTCATCAAATGTTCTTAGTAGCATAACTTCATGTTTATTCAATAAATAACAATATAGAATCATTTGTTCTAAAGTACATAGTTTCATCATAGTAATTTATTTCCATATATACAACATACAATATAATTTTCAAAGTAGACTAGCATCAAAGAAAAATCAATTCATTCAATAAAAACCAAAATATTCCATATAGCAAAATTATTTCAAAATGGGATTTACTAAAAAGGGTAGGATCATCTACTCACCTCAAGGACTTCTCAATTGGTTCTATGGGAAAGATCACAAAGTGTTAAGGCACCCAACATGAGAATTCAGTTCACTCAGATTATTCAAGTATAATCAGTATTAAAATTAATCCTTGGACTTCAATTTAAAGTCCTTTACTTAAGCATAACTATCCTATATTGGTATTTAACTACACTATTTGAAGCTAAAAATTTTCATATCAACTGCAAAACAACCTACTTAGATAATCAGTCAGGACTCAAAATTTGATGTTGATGGGCTCGGTTCTCCAATGGAAATATTGCTGAAGCAAAACAACAAGAAGAATTTCAACTTCCATTAGCAGTAACATATAAGGGTTTTAGATAACTTTCTTGAAATCTTAAAGTCAGGTTATTATAAAATAAATTTTTTGTTCTAAGATTATCACCATAGTCTAAAGGACTAGTAGGCAACTCAGTGCCTATGAAAGCATCGCCGACAAGTTGGTTGGAGCGCCAGTCAAACAGGTGCCAAAACAGGGGAAGAAGGATGCTGCTGGTTGATGACGAAAGGGAAGATGTTGGAAAAGAAGAAGGGAAGAAGATGGCAGCTGGCTCGTCGAATAGCAAAGATGCAGCGGCCGAAGATCAAGCGGAAAAAGACAAACGCAGAGAAATAGGGGGGAGCGTCAGGAAAGGGATGGATTGATCGTGTGAAGGGAAAGTGCAACTGGGAAAAATATTATAATATAAGGTACAATGGGGAAATTTATTATTCAACCTCATTAACTTTGCCATAAACTTCAATAAGGCCCTTCTAAAAAAAGAAAAATCACATTATGGTCCTCACAAAATTTTAAAATCTTCACTTTAATCCGTAAAAAATATTTTATTTTCATTTTCTTATTTTATTTTTCAAGACATTACAATTAAGCATTTCCATATGTCCATGAAAAAAATAAAGTACATTAGACCCTTTCAACCATACTTTAATATCAACTTATCTCTTTCAATTTTAAATTCCAACGCTAAATCACCCTAAGATTTTAACTTAAATAAAATTATCAGTTCAAATATTATTCATAATGAAATCTTTAAAAATTTGACCTTTTTATGCAAATTAACCCGACTTTGTGAGTTCTTTGGATGAAATTCTGGTGAGAATTTGAAGGAACTTTTAGTGAAACTCTTCCTCCTACAACAATTCTTTGGCAGATTTAAATACCTTTTTCATGATTTAATTAGTTAGTATTTTTTCTAAACTTCTTAGGGTTCTAATTTCATAATTTATTTTTATTCTTACTCTTTGTCTAAGACAAAATTCCTGTAACTCACTTATATGATTGAAATAATTAAAACAATAATGTCTGTTACTTGGAAAATTGTTGAACATATATATGAAGTCATAATATGCAATGTCCTTTTATTATTGATGATAGCTCATTAATATTGTGTAAGGTAGGTCTGAATAACAAACATGAAGCTTTCTTCTAAAAAAAACTGAACAAATTGTAAATAGAAATGGGTAGAATGAAAAAGGATTGAATCCAATCAATTTTTCTTAGAAATTTTAGTTGTGTACTGCAACTCAAGCAATGAGAAAGACATTTGAAAAACATAAAATTTTGTTAAAATTAATAATTAGTTGATGGTTCTATTTAAATTAAAGTTCTTGGAGATTAACTGCCAGGCTTTAAAGTTGAAGGGAGTAAGTTAACACTAATGCATAGTTTAAAGATGTATAATATATATTATTGTTGTAAAAATATAAGCGTCAAGAAGTGCCAGTGAGAATTTTCTTTGCAGATTCTCTTATGTTTTGTTTGTAACCAATTTTTTTTTAATTCAATACAATTCATTTCAATATGAATGATTTTAATTTATTTGTAAATAAATTCTAATATTTAAAGTAATATCAAAAGTAATAATTTCAATTGATTTATAAATTTAGTTTTAATTAAAATATATTAAAAAATATAAAATTCAATTATAAATAGATTTTGAATGTATTATGATAAATAAGATCATGTCTCAAATTTGACTGACCCAAGATAATTGTTAGACTTGAATAAGATAACCTAAAAAATTAGTTCAAGTTATCTTAATAATCAAATTTTAATATTTATATATCATAATCGAATTTTAAATCTAATGGATTTGAGCTTTCACAATCTCTTTCACTTAAATGCCTAACAAATCTTGTTAGGGTATCAAAGGTCAATGGTCGAGGATCCTCGTCAATAAAAATTTACAACTTTTTAATATCATTTGTCATATTCCAAATTATATTATTAACCTAGGTTTCTTCTCAACCAAAGAGAGATAAGATATAAAGAAAGGAGGACCTTTTGAATCTCTCTAAATCCAAAAAAAAAAAATGTAATTGTTGAGAAAAATGTAAAAATTACTAAATAAAAACTAATATAATGTAAAGTTGAAAGACTCAGTCGATGGACAACAGGTCCATAATTTGACGGTCCAAGATGATTGTTAGATCTTGTGGTCCAAAAAGCTAGTACAAGTTGTCTTAATAATTAACACATGATGTTTATATATCCTAGCCAAATTTTATATCTAATAATTGTGGGGTTTCACAAATAGAATGCTAAATGAAGGTAAAATTATTAATATAAAATATATTTTATGTAAATAAAATAAATTCTAATTAAATTCTTGATAAATATAAGGATTTCATAATTATATAAATGTAATTAAAATAGAAATAATAAATAAAATCAATTTTTCTTTCTCTTAAATCTAAATATCATTTAAAAAATTATTTTAAATTAAGACAAAATTTTATATTTAATTATTCAGAGGCTTAGAATTCCACCTCTCCGTATATATATTATAAATGCCAATCCATGCGTGGAAAATACTAGGATAATACTGTGCATTTGTTGAGAAAGCTTGGGTTGCGTGTAAAGAGATGCATGAATAAATAAATTTAAATAATTAAATAAAGGTGATACATAAAGGTGAAAGGAAACAATCACTAGGACATTGGTCTTTGCATGTTGTTACTTGGCACTCTTAAAATTTGCACCATGTTTCTAACACATTCTGATATTTGATGGAAATAATTTTCTCTACTAACTTACTTTATAAAGAAATCACTGCCTGAAGAAGTCTCTTTCTTTAGTTTTTTTATAAGCAAAAATCTTACTATACGATCTTAATTTACGTGCTGAGATATAATTATTCATGCTTTGGCTTCTTGCTTTCACGCTTATCCTATGGATAGACTTCTGCAAGAATCTCTATATTGAAATTATACTTGACAGATTTCTTTGAGTATTGAGCTCAAAACATTGTTGGCAAGTTTGAAATGTCCTATCTCACATAATGACTTAGTCAACAAATGGCCTGTAATGGGGATATTATATATGTAAATCAAAGGCCTGAAATTAAATTTCATGAAAATTAATATGTATTTACCATGAACGAGCATTTTTGGATAAATGATGATCTATACGAGGTTTTCCTCTTCTCAATATTTATCAATTTTTACAGTAGACGTGTTTTGTATGGATTTACCTTAAACTTAATTCATTAACATAGGTGAAAGTATTGCTTTTATATAATAATAAGATGAGTAAATGATGATTATCAATTAATCTTGTGTTAATGATCATGATTAAAATATAATTAAAGATTTCATCATCACTTAAAAAAATACGTAATTTTATGTTTTAATTCTAATCATCAATACAAGATCTAATTCACCATTTACTTTTCTCACTCTTATATAAGAGCACTGCTCTAATTTGACATGCTACTATATATCTATCCATGCAAAAAGCGAAAGTGAATTACTCAACATCAACATGAGGTTGTTATTGATTTCAGTTTATTCAAGGAAGACTCTTTAGCCATACCTCTCTCTCTCTCTCTCTCTCTCTCTCTCTCTATATATATATATATATATACATGAGATTCACATAGTTGTATTCATTAATGTCACACCCCAATTCACAGCATGTGACCGGCATAAAAGTCACCATTGGGAAATACTCTATAAGCCAAACAATGTAATAACCTTACAATTGTGACATAACCTTATCATGAAGCACTACTAGATAGATGTATTAATCAAATACTTGAATTTAATTTTTACTGAAAATTTGACAGGGTTTTCTCTATTTTTCAAACCCTAGAGCACTAGGGCCATATAATAAATAAGGGCTACATGCCTTATACACAACATGTACAACAAAATCAAGACTGCAGCAGCCCAGATAACACAAAGTCTATAACCTACTGGGCAATAACTAACAAAACATAAGCACATGTCAACTATGCTAAATGCCAAAAGTTACACCATTAATGTACTTTTAAGCTTCGCAAGAAGTAATCGACTTAGTCAAGGAGCAGATTCTGAATTGGATGGGTGAGGGTGGATGGTGGGGGTCGCTTCAAGCTCTAAAAAACAAGAAGGAAAATACAATAAGTTTCCCAAAAACTCAATGAGTAGATAATCCATCGGAAACACCAAAAATCATATGCAATTTAAGTTTAGAAATCTAAGTAGTGAAATATACATTTGTAAAGATAAACCTAATAGTTTAACGAAACAATCTAAAATAAAGTCAAATGCTTTAATTTGTCAAAAGAGTCATATTAATAAATGTAGTAATTAACAAATTAAAATTTGAAGCAAAGTATAACGTAATGGGAAATATTCATCAAGATAATAACACAATTAAAATCCTTTGAAATGTACAAATATTTAAGTATTAAAAGATAATAACACCTTTATGTCCTGCATAATAGTGAAGAAGTGGAGCCTTACTTGGATGAGCATATGACCCTTACAAGATAGTAGAATCATGGAAAGAATGAATAGTTGATACAATTAAGCACAACTGCTCCTTCATCGCTTAATTCCATAATCGAGCTCGTTTTTTGTTGCCATAAACATTAAATGATGTTTTTGAAACTATAAAATGGCTAGCCCATGGACCTCTCTTGAAGTTCTTATATCATCATGGATATAACATCAATGAATATTCTTCCTACACAATAGGACAAGATGACATGAGCACTATGCCAAATAGTGGGATTACTTTGGTGGCTCAATCAATGTATGTTTCTAGTTCTAAAGATAAAAATCATGTATATGCAAATATATCATATTATGGGGTCATTGAAGATATATGAGAGCTTAACTATATCAAATTCAGGGTGTCTATATTTCAAAGTAAATGGGTTGAGAATAATAATAGCATCCAAGTCAATGAGTTAGGGTTTACATTGGTGGATCTTAATAGGGAAGGTCATAAGGGAGAATCATTCATAATAGCATCCCAAGCAAAATAGATTTTTTATATCACAGACTTAGCTGATAAGAAGTGGTTTGTAATTCTTCAAGGGAAGAAATAGATTGTTAGTGATGGGGATGATAAAAAGATAAAGTAATGATATTGATGAGACCTTTTCCTTTCTCTTCAGGATCACACCTGGTAAATGATAAAGGTAACTTAGAAGAGTTCTACATATGACATGATTATGGTGAAGGGATATAGGTTGAAGATCATTTTAGAGAAAAAAATTAAGAAAAATTGAAGGAAATTGATTGTTTTTATTGGCAACTATATAATTTTTATTTTAAATGTTTATACTTGATATATTATGTATTTATTATATACAGGCAACTAACAATATAATTTTTAATTTAGATGCTTATAGTTGATTATGTGTTTATTAAAAGTAAGATGATTTGATAATAAGATTATTTAATTTCAATAGAGTAGAAACTGTCTCAGGAAGGAATTCAGTCATCTAGTAATAATATACAATCTTCATAACCTTTTGAATAGTTTACTTAAATGAAATACATATAATGTGTTTATTGTATATGGGCAACTAACTATATAATTTTTACTTTAGATGCTTATAATTGATTATGTGTTTATTAAAATTAAGATGGTTTAATAATAAAATTCTTTGATTTCAATGAAGCAAAAACTACCTTAGGAAGGATTTTAGTAACCTGGTAATACTACACAATTTGTAAAGGCTCTTGAATGGTTTGCCTATATAAAATACATATAATTTCATAAAAAAATAAAATTCTATCATTCAAGTAAATTGACTTTCATGAAGACTTTCATGAATTGTATATATAAAAATGTAGCTTGGACTTATATGGATGGATATAACAACACTTGAAATTTCTCACCTGAAGCTCTCACTAATGTCAAAAATTGCATTACATGAGAAGGCATAACTAAGGAGAAGTACAATTAAGTGAATTTAGTCAGAAAGTAAGTAAATGATTATTATGTATAGACTTATTGTTAATTTAGCATGTTTTGATTTTAATTCAGTTTTGTAATGTCTTAAATTTTTTATTGATCAAATAAAATGTTTGATATTGTTGAAATTGGCATCATATTGGGTGATTATAAATTTTGGTTCAATGGTTATTTCTACTAAAATGTAAATAGTAATAAGTTTCTATAAATTTGTAGCTAGCAATAGGTTTTTATAAAATATATATATATATAGTTAAAAGCAAGTTTTTTTTTTAGGGAAAAGATGTCAATTTTTCTACAAAATCGACATTTTTAATGGTTATTATTACTCAAGAAAAGACGACAGTTATGTTTGAAAATCGACATCTTTAGTGGTTGGGAAAAGACGTCAATTTGTGATAAAAAAATGATGTTTTTAGAGAAAGAAAAGATGTGGATTATTGATAAAAAAAATTGAAGTGTAAAAAAAATTTCCAAATAAAAAGACATTAATTGTATATTAGAAACCGATGCTATTTTCTTTTTTACACATCGATTAAAAAATCACATGGATTATTTTAACCTATCACATCACTTAGATAGATGTTAGTCTCCAAATCGACATGAAAATATAAAATAATTGGCATGTAAATGTAATTATGTGGTAGTGTCAATGAACGGCATAAGTACTATGCATAATACAAGTATAACTTCAAGATGAGCCTTTGTAAAGAATATAGGTCTTCCTATCATGCATAAGTCTAATGCAACGAATTGCATCTTGTCTAACCTTTCAATCTTACCTACTCTAAGTATACTTATCTTTGACATAGGATTTGAAATAGATCAATAGCCCTTCCAATTTGTCATAGGCTGACAACTCTCTAGCTAAAATCGTGCGGTGTATGTCACTAACTCTTAACCAATATGCTAGTCTTCTAATAAATTCAAACCACACTTAGATAGATAAATGAGACATTATGAATTTTATTATCTATATAATCAAAATTCTATACACAACATGTCTACAAGCAAACATGAGCATATAGTCGAAACATTCACATATACCGAGTCTCAAAGAACACACCATATAATTGGCCTCCAGTATACATTGAGAATGGACTTTTTAAGATAAGAAAAGGAATAGTTTCATTTTATTAATATATATCTCATTGCATTTGAGTATATTGAGAAAATCTCTAAGCCATCACACTCTGATCCTTAACCTTTACTATAATGCTCACTTAAATCATCAAACGTACACCATTAAAGAATATTTTAAGTTGAAGTCCTAATGGCATAAGTAAACATACTTTTTCAAAGTTAACATAAAGGCTTTTCTTCTAATCTGGAAGGGTTCTAATGCACCATCTTATATAGACAAGAAGATAAAAATGCAAGGATCACAATCATGTGATTTTTTACTCATATTGGACAAATGATTTTTACCAAAATAACACAAATACCCTTAAAATAGGAAAAATTATGAAAAATAATCCACAAGTTTATTCGCTCCTAAATTTGTATCACATGACTTTCTCTTCATGTTTGATTTTTTTCGTTAGTTTCATTCAAAATCGAGCATATTTGTTTACTAAATCGATTCACAAACCAACTTATAACACAATAGGATATAGTTATCTTAAGATTTATACTTGAATCAGATTTAATATATATATATATATATATATATATATATATAAGGAGTCCTCCCATGTTTTTAGAATTAACATGTTTTCAAAAGATATCTTATGTCTTTGAGCTGTGATATGATAGTCTTAGTCGAAGTGATGATATCATAATTAACATTTAATTTGGTTATGGCCAAGTTCTTAGAAGAGTTAAGTACCTTGAATTAAGTTTTCTTGGAAAGATGAACACATAGGTCAAAAAGAGCACCCAGTTAATTATCTGATTCAGTTAATGCAGATTAACTGATGAGGACGTTCTAGATGTGTTACTCAATTTGGTGAAGAAAGAAACTATAGTTATGAAAATTAGAGAAGTCAAAAACGGCAGAGAAGTAGACGCGTTTCAATTCGACGAGGCCCGTCACTGTTGTTGATTAACTTATTGGTTGATTATACTATTTGTGTGGAGAGCAATGCAAGTTCGAATATCTTGGATTGAATTATTGACTTAGTCGAGAGAGACTTGACATCTTCTTAGAATTTTACGTACCTGCAGGTCTTGCATAAAGTCAACGAGAGACACTTCACGGTATCTGAATCACTAAGATGTTGTTTGGCATGGAAAAATCGAAAATTTTGTGTGCCTATATTTTCTATGCATGTTTGCTGCAGACCCTGCATTTCAATATTTCAAGTGTTGTGTACTTTTCATAAGAAATTTAAATATTCAACTAGTTATATAATTGAGAACATATATTTCAACAATTCACACGTGCTTAGCCAAAAGTTAGAGATACCATGATCTCAAAATATCAAAAAATTTTATTTTAATTACGTATGCATTAATCTTAATACTGCATTCCATGTTCTACATGGTTTGAACTTAGCTCTCTTAACCTTAATTCTTTATCCTAATATTTTAAAGGCGACCTTGGAAGATTAAAGAAAAAGAAAGTTGAAAATATCCCAAGAAAGTGAAAGATAATTAATTCATATTAAAATATATCTTTTATTCACACTTCCTTCTCATGTGGGATGCCAATTGTTGTACTTGTATGCATTAACATATTCTTAAACAATAAGCGCGCAAACAAGTCCTCTCGTTTTGTCATTCAAATATCTTAATCAAGAGTTCCAACTATGCATGGGCTTCACGTAAACTTGTTAGATTGATGCTTATTGCTTTGTCTATTTGCACTTGTGCTTTCTCTTAGGAGCCAAGAGTCCGCAGGAATTTAAACACCACACAATTAATAATTTCCCATAATTAAGATTTAACACTTATAGTTTCATCAAATTTCTACCACTACAGAAATTAAGGTGAAAAAGAAACAAAAGGTGGGACGACATTAGTCGATGCAAGTCGTTAATCTACCATGTTTTAAACTTTTTAACACATTTTGATATGATGAAAATAGTTTCAGCAATACTATGTCTACTTTCTTATACTCACTTTTTTACCTACATTTTCCCTCAAATTGACAAGATTTAGAATTCTAAACCTCACTAATTTGTGAGAAAATATAAATGAATAATGAATATGAGAAAATGGATTAAGAATTATTCAAATAATTTTATCTAATACTGTATTAGCATTTTATATATATATATATATATATATATATAAAACAGTGCGTCAATTCTTCTTCTTTTTTTAATGCAAAAAATCATGAGACCTTATCTTGTAGATAAGCATAAGACTCAACAAGAATCAGTAAACCAGACAAACTTCACAGTCTACATGAGATTTTCGTACGAACTCAGTATTAATATATGAAAAGGTTCGAAAGACAGAGCCGTAGGCAACTTTATTATATTAATAATTTGACATGATTACGATTGATAATGTACCACACTCAAAGTTTCTTTTGCCTCTGCTTGATACGTTGTTTCTTTTAATTGTTTTTTAAATAAAAGTATAAGTGTTTGTACATATATGTAAATATAAATATCAAAATATGATATACCTGAAGTTTTTGATATGAATTTATAGGTTTCGTTTCATATATACAAAAGAAATTTAGAGATCTAACTTCTTTAAAATGAAAGATATATTTTAAAACATTACTAACTAATATTTTTACTAAACCATTTACATTTCTTTTGCCACTAATCAATATTAGTTGACGAATGAAATTACCATATTGGTTTATAATAAATGTGAAAAAAAAAAAGAATTAAAGAAGAGGGTTCTAGTTAAGAATAAAATTTTATTCTATTCCTTTCCAAAAAAAAATGGAGAGATAAATTGAGTATATTGGATTTGTATTCAATGGGAGTGACAAGGCACTAATCCGTAGCTTCCGCTTTGACAGGGTGGTGTACTGACCAATTGAAAAGAAAAAAATGTGAAGCGTACATATTCTTACTATTTTAGCCAAATCTCTTCATTTCAATTTTCAATTAGAATCGTTGTGTTGTAAATGATAGAGGTGGGACTGGTATATTGATATCTACGTGGATATGGATATGCAATTTAACAATATCAACACGGGTTATTAGTAATTTTTATTATTATTAAATCGATTGATTCGAGAATCAAAAGAATCTTTATAGTTGTTGGTGAAAAAATTAATTTAAAATTTAATAATAATAAATAATTAAAAATAATTTATAATTTATAATTATTTACTTCTTTGATTTTTTTTTATCAATAATTTTAATGATCTATTTTAATATCTAAAATTTAAAAAATACATCTTGCATTTAAAAAAATGAAATCCAAAATTTGGATATAAATGTAAAATTTGGTTGCAATGTGTATTAAATAATTGGCTTGTTAATGCTAACTACAACCTCTTTTGGACTAGTGGTTTTGCTTCTGCGTGTCAATATACACGGATATGGTCCGTTGAATTTGAATGGTCCTTGCAAAAACTAGAACAGCAGTACACAGAGTTAAAGTGTAATTCTATAATATATTTTGATAACTTACTTATTAATAAGACAAAGTATGCATGTAGATTATGCTGAAAACTGTATTTTATTAATCAAGTGGCCAAGCTGCAGATTATGTTGGAATTTTTCCCAATATACTTTCATATTTCAGAATATCTATAAAGTCAAAATTAAATAAATGTCAAAATAATATTTGTTGCAAGTATATATAAGTGATAATATTATTTGAGCTTTTAATTACATTTAGACCTATTGTGATATTGTTAAGGTTAGCTTTGTTTTACTGAATTTTACTGTGATGAGTAGGTTTTAGTTTAGTAAATTTTGTTTTATAAACGAAATGTGTCCCTACTCTTTCTATGCTAAGTTAGTCCTAATATCTCTCAATCTAGTTGGTAGACATTCTTTCTTCCTTTTGACTACTAGGGTTAGAAATAGTGCATTTGCTAATAGGATTGGCTATATCAAAACAATGGATTCATAGCTAAATCCAAATAAATATTTTTAACATTTTATAGTTATTTTATAATTACTACATCATTCAGACTGCATAACATAATTTATTTGGCTAAAGCTATTTGTAAATTTTTCTATAATTGGCATTAGAACATGTTAATCATGTTATGTGATTAAATTCTGCACGAATTTGTTTAGAAAATATATGTTTATGATTGCATGAGGCTGGTCGATATTTGTTCTCAATCTTATAAAGCAATGAAAAATCTTTAATTATTTTATTGTCTTACATCAATAAATTAATAAAAAATTTGTTTGAATAATTTACTATTAGTTTTCTGAATAATTTGCACAAATCAATTTCTAGATTTATCTAAGTTTTGTTGGATTTTTTAACTCAAAGTTATATATGAATGTTAAGGTTTTTCAGAAAGGGTTTTCTTTCAAATTCCAATAATTTTGTCATATTTTCTTCAAATTAATTCATGATTTTAATTCATAAGAAGGTTTTGGACAAAACCAATACAATAATTTGTCAAATTAATAAGGAAAACCATGTTTTTGAATGAAAATTTTGAGAAAAAGTTATGACTAGTTTTCTGAAAGTTTTTAGGGTTGAAATTCGAAGCTAATTTCTCTAATTTTGGTTCAAATTTCACATGGGATTGTCTTATATTGATCTAAATTATGAAAACCATGAAAAATTTGGAGAAAAATGATATAAAAATGATATTTTGGAACCAGGTCGGGCAATCCTATTACAAACTCGGCTAAAGGATGAAAAAGACCAACTAGGTCTTTAGGAATGCAGGTGGCACATGCGAGCCATGCATTGGTCTACTAGCCTTCGGTTGCAGAAGTGTTGATAGCATCAACCTCCACTCTCCAAGGCAAACTTTTTTTTGATATTTTTCCATAATTTTTTGGAAATAAATTTTACTTATTTAATTTCCATTTTATTTAAATATTAATTGAACATTTTTTTGACCTAAAATTTTGTTATGTGATTCCTACATATATATTGAATGACAGTATACAATTTTTTTAGTTTTTTATGATACTGTTTGATTATTAAATAAATTTTAAATGTTTATATGGATAAAGATATAATTATGTTGGAATCATGTTTACTCATATTATGCTATGGAATTTTGTATAATTATGTGCTTACCAATCATAGCCCCAAATGTAAACAATTTTAATGAATAAAATTATTTAGTTGTATTAAAGAGAGTATTATATTAATAATATTTATATCATATTGGTATAATATTATTAATATAGTTTTGCTGGTGATAATATAAATGTTGGAAGTTAAATGTTATGCTCTTAAAATTTTAAACACCCTATTAGTGTTTGATTTTAGAAATATAATATTTAATTCTTATATTGTATTATAAAATCTTAAACGCTCTATTGGTGTTAGATTTATAGTATAATACCATAGACAATTGCATAGTTAGTGTTTAATGAGGAAAATTGAAGCATGATCAAGTTATACATGCATTATATCACTACAAGAAAAAGGCGGAATTCCAACGGGATATTCCAACGGATTTAATCCGTTGGAATATTCCAACGGATTTTCCCACGG
>JANHAO010015728.1:0-14690 GCA_026873985.1 Saraca asoca | reverse complement strand
TGAGAAGGATGAAGAATTATGAATGAATGAACTTTATTTTCTGTCTTTTATTATTACCCCTAGATTTAGCTTTCCAGTCATTACATGGGGTTCCATAAAGAGACGGAGAGGGGTACTGAGAAGGGTTGAGAGGAGTTTTCGTGAGGACATGGCCACAAAATATAAAACTTGGGTGGTTATATGGAAAATAGAGAAATTTGAAGGAAGAATCAGTTGGGGCAGAGGCTCCAACTGAAAGTTAAGATCATTTGTGAATGGCTTCTTCTGCTGGGTTGGTGAAAAAGGGATTAATCAGTTTTATAACGGAGGATTGAGAATAGAGTAGTGAGAGCGAGACCTGAAAGTGAAAGGGCGAAGTAGAAATACGAGTCAACCCGTTTGACATTGGGATCGGTTTTGGAATATTCTATCATTGGTTACCATCATGTCAATATTTCATAGCATAAGCCATATAAGGGAAAAGTCATTTTTCAGTTGTTGATGTTAATTTCAATTATGAAAATCACTATTATACAATTATATATAATATATTACTTAGTATTAGTATATGAAGTTGAAACTACTTGTGTATTTGGCGAATAATTGAACTGAATGTATCGGCCAAGGGCCAAAAAGTAATGGACAAATGAATTCGGAGAATTGATGTTACCATCTCAATTAGTGGGTATCTAATTCCAATTCCAAATGGGTGATGAACTTTGCACCCGTTATTAGTTAGAAGCCCAGAATCCTTTTGAAGTCACTGAGCACTGTTTGTATGCGTTCATCATTTATTTTCTGATAATTTTAATTAAAATTATTGTATTTTTTGCATTTCTCGTGATTTAATAAATTTTGTTTACAGCCAAATTACCATCTTAACTAATCATTGTTAACATAAATATGAACATTGACTAAAAAAAATAATTATGATGACGATAATAAGCAGTTCAGTTTCAGGACCACACGATTACGTAAAACATAGGAAAAAGGAAAAATATGAGGCTGTTGTTTATCTACCCAGATTATGAAAATGCGCAAAAGTAGTGAAATAAATTGTATTGTAGCTGTATTGACGAATGGCAATGAGCTTACAAGCAGCACCCTATTTGTTCTCCATTCCTTCCTTCCATTGCTTCTTCCCAACTTCGTCACCCGCATCTCTTAAGGTCCCGAATGCCATTCCTTTCAAGTTTGTTCGATTTCCCAGAACAAGAACCAGAGCAACTCTGGATGACAGGGTCCGAATTTCCACATCCCCAATTCTTGTTCAGGACGAAAACCCCAAAAAAGTAAGCGTTTTCATATGCGTTCATCTGGGTTCCTATTAATTTTCCAAAGCTTTTCTCGTTCCTTGCAGGTTTTAGGGGAAAAGAAAGCTTGAAATATTTAATTTCAAGTCTCTACTCTTTAGCATAGCTATTTCATGATTTTTAAAGCCTTGTGTGAAAACTCGGTCCAACATGTTTGAATTTGAGTGATGATTCTGCCATCGTTTTGATCTGGTTCTTTGGATTATTTGAGTTTTTAATTACCTTTTTATTTTATTTTATTTATGTGTTTAGGAATTAGAGGAAAGTGTGAAAGTGCTAAAAGATGCGGCTAAGACAAGAAAGGTAGCAAAAGAGGAGATTCTATCGGCACTTTCTGTCATTGAGAAAACAAAACTTGATCCCTCTGGCTTTCTTGAAACACTCGGCGGAAGGGAATCCCCTGGGAGGACTTGGATGCTTGTTTTTACTGCTGAGGTTGCCATTTCTAGTATTTTTGGCTATGTTTCTATTTCTAAGCTACCTTTTGACAATTCCATGCTTACTGTGTGTACTTGTTCTGAACCTCAGAAGCAACTAAATGGTGGCCGATATTTCCCTCTCACAGCTGTTCAAAGGTTTGATGCTGCTGTAAGTCTTCCCTATGATCCTATTTGTATTTCATTCCATATTCTTAACAACCTCAGTATTTCTAATGAAAAGATTGAAAGAACCCCTTCATTTGCCTAGGGAGTGTCTTTCTTTGAACATTGTTTTTTTTTTTTTTTTTTGTAAATTTTGCATAGAATGAGTTGATTTTCAATTGCCTTTGTCAACGACAGAGACTAGATTATTTTGCATAACTTTCAGGCAAAGAGGATCGAAAATGGTGTGTATCTTGGACCAATTGGACAACTAACATTTGAAGGAAAATTTTCATGGAAAAAGAAGATATTGGCTTTCATTTTTGAGAACATTCGAATTAAAGTTGGACCTCTAAAACCTCTAGAGATCAGCCTTGGGAAAAAAGAAGACAAGGAACCAAGTACCAAGGATCCTTTCTTCATCTGGTTTTATGTTGATGAAGAAATTGCTGTCGCTCGAGGTAGAAGTGGGGGAACTGCATTTTGGTGTCGATGTCACCGTGTCAATACTTGATTTTTTTTTTTTCTTCCCTTTTACACCTTCTGACTTCCGAATTTCAGATTTTGAATGGAAAAATTCATGCAGATAACTGTAAAGGGTGGGTTGAACTGATCAGTGATCATGTACAACTTCTTTTAGAACTGTACAAGTGGAATAAATTGAGTCAAACTATCTGTTCTGAAACATGAACATAGTTTTGATTCAATCTGTTCTACATGTATAGTATTAATGAATACTTCATTTCAGCATTCTTCAGGACAGGACAATTGTATTCATCACTCTAGTGTATATATACACAAAATGCTCTGGCTTGAACAAGCCAATCTGGAAGTGTTGCTCTAGGCAGGAGCTGACGCCTGTCTTATTTTAAAGCATCATCCAATGACTAAACTGGTAATGCTACTTCATTTACACAGCCACAATCGGTATTCCCTTTACCATTATCACGCAAAAAGATGATGTCACACATGATTTGCTAAGATGATTAAAACCATATGGAAGCAAACTCCTATGGAAATAATATCAAGTTCTCGCAATGCACAAATACATAAACACACGTGAGAATGCAGAATTCAAGATTTATTGGCTGCCAAGGACCGCACGTAGTTGATTCCGAAATTGAAGTAATCGACAACTGAGTCTCTGGGCGGGATGCAATCTTTAACAGGCCAAGTCTGTATGAAGTTCTGACTCCATTCATGAAGAGATGGGAACCTCTCAGCATTGAGTAATTCCATGCCTCCAATTTCTTCCAGAACATTCAGCCAATGAGACATCCAACCAGCAACAAGATCCAAGAATCCTATATTTTCCCCTCCAAAATACCTCTTCCCTTCAATCTGCTTCTCAAGCAATGCCAGTGACTCTAGTGCAGACTCTATAGCCTTACCCTTTTCTTCTCCTTGGGCTACGGCAGCTCCCCATACACTCATCACACACTGTTTTCAACAAAACATGCTACAAATCAACAAAGACTACAGCCAAAGAAAAATGTTATTTACATGCATAATTTTCTCACGCTTAGGCACACGACATATGTGAATCAAATTGTTCTCACTAATAAGTGGGGTTAGTTTTATTTAGGCTGAACATGAGAGCCAGTATGATTGAGGCCATTGTATATGATGATTTGCCTACCAAATCATTCATTTTGCCGACTTCTCTCTAGTGCTCCATGGACCAAATTCCACGCTAGGAAAGGTAATAAGAGCAGTCCATGAATAAATTTCTGATGGACTATAAAGCAATTCTACAGAGACAAACACATGACAAAAAGGTAAAATAAATAGAGAAAAACGATGAATCAAAATTTTACCGTTTCATCAATGAATTTTGCCCAAAAACGGGCCAAGGCTTTCTGATATGGATCTTGCGGCAGCAGAGGGTTGTGCTTCCATGTCTGGTCGATGTATTCAAGGATGACAAGTGATTCAGCAAGTGGTTTGCCATCGTGAAGAAGCACTGGCACCTTTTTGTGAACAGGGTTTGACTGAAGAAGCAAAGAGCTCTTGTTACTTAGATCTTCTTTTATGTATTCATATTCAACTCCCTTAATCTTCAGAGCCCATTCAATTCTGGCACAGGGAAAGCTTTGAGGAGTGGCTATAAGCTTCACTTCTGCCATTATTCTGCAAAATCAATCCTTCAACCCAAATCAACTTCTTTATCGTTGAGCTATGAAGCGTCCTGACTTTAATTGGAAAGTAAATAGAAAAGGTCAAATGTCAAAACAGTCACTGGATTAAATTAAATGCAAGGTTTCCTTCTACTTGCTTTCACATATATTATTTTATCCCTTCTGACATCATTGCTTGCGAAATTTAAGAGAAAAAGATGTAATGTAATCTACGTCTTAAACCTTCATGGGACCTTCAATATTTTAATTCATGATTCTAGATTAATGATTTGTTTGAATGTATGTAGTTGTAAAAAATTTTAAAGAAAAATTAGTTGCTTATTTTTTATGTATCATTTTTACTCTCGATGAAATCATTATGTTGAGGAGCCCATCAAACATATAATAAACCATTTTGTAGCGAAATTGATAATTACTTATCACAAAAAAAATCTGAAATTTGATGATTTGAGGCTAAAATTTAACCTATTTTAAATTTAGTTTCGTAACTTTAAATTGTCTAGATAAAAATTTTAAAAAGCAATTTTTTTTACCATTTTCAACAATAGATTCATAAAAAAAAAAAAAAACTTAAAAAAGGTGTCATGTGTCTATCCAATTTATCTTGTATAATCCAGAGAGTGAAGATTGTGTGTGTGTGTGTGTGTATATATATATAGTAAGTTTATATTGTGCAACCATTTTTGTTGAAGCATTTGTCCATGTCAGAAACGTGGTTCTACGTAGAAGTAAATTAATGATGGAAGAAGGGAAATATAACAGCAAGAGTTAGTTTTAGCTGATGTTAAATTGATGTAAAATTGAAATCTAATCTAATCTTAAGAGGTAAGTTGGTGATTTTAGGAATACGTTAGTTATTTCTTCTTATGGATCAGGAGCTTCACATAATAGTGAATCCATTAAAAAAAAGTGCATGTATATTTTTGAAATGAAAGCATATCAAATTTTAATTATATTCAAAGCACATAATTCAGGATAATATGTAATATAATATTAATTTTAATTTATCAATTCGTAATTTAAAACATCGTAAAAGTATAATATAAAATTTAAATTGTTAATATTTTATTTAAAATTAATAAATTTTATTATATATTAATTACATATTCCTTAAATAATCTTAATTTAACTTTGATTATATACCCTCATTTTCACTTTTCCTTTTTTTTTTAAATTCAAAATCTTACAAAATTAAAATTGAATTTTTCTCTAAAATTTTAAATATAGGAAGATATAATTGATATATAACAAAATCTTTTAGATTTAAATAAACAATTAATAGATAAAATGTTAACTATCTAAATCATAAATTACCACTTTATATACATTGAAATTAGGGTAGAAAATGTATTTTTCCATGATTATTGATATTAATTAAACTTAAACCCCATTTTTTATTCTTAAATCCAGTTGGTTACTTTTTACAAAGCAAAAGAACGTGTCTACCGCGTTTTAATTCGCATCTTACACTATAGCCGTTTGCTCACACGCTCGATCTCTCTTTCACCTGCACGCAGTTTTCTTGTTTCTTCATTGCCAGTTTCTCAGTAGTGAAGTCTTTGGGTGCTTGCAATAGCTTTCTTATATCTTCATGCCTTTTTGATAAAACCCTAATTATTTTTTGTTGACCTGCTTGTAGATTCTCCCTTTTGAACCTCAATTAACTGTAATTCCATAAGTACTATAATAATAAAAAACAATGTCAGACTTCGATCCGTCTAAGAAAGTTGCTGATAGATATCTCAAGCGTGAAGTCCTTGGTGAAGGTACATATGGAGTCGTTTACAAAGCCATTGATACCAAGGTAACCCAAACTCTGCTATTTTTCCTATTGTTATGTTGTCTTTATGTTTTTTCTACTTTTTTTTGGGGGGGTGGGGGGGGGGGCGTGCAAAATTATCCGGAATTTTAGTGAAATGGTATTCTTTGCTTTAGAAAATTTGGGTAGTGAAAAGCATGTGGAAGTGAAATTTCTAAATTTTAGCTCTTCGTGTAATTTTGGGATTCAGATGGTTCTAAAGGAAATGGATGAACCGATAAAAATAAATTTTCAGAGAGGAAGCATGTACTTTTACGATATGGAGAGTTTGTGTTGCTAAAGTTACGACGGTTTCCTTTTTATTATTAGTTAACAGTATGCTCGCGTTCTTTGCTTTCCATTATTACTTAGAAATCCCACTTGGCTTACTGGAATTTCAGCAAACAATGACTACAAAGGGAAATTATCTTATTACTATTATCTGTTATTCATTCTTATAAAAATTTATCCATTGCTGAACAGACAGGACACACTGTTGCAATTAAGAAAATTCGGCTTGGCAAGCAGAAGGAGGGGGTAAATTTTACAGCTCTTAGAGAGATTAAGCTGCTTAAAGAACTCAAAGATCCAAACATTATTGAGTTAATTGATGCTTTCCCGCATAAAGGGAATTTGCATCTTGTGTTTGAATTCATGGAGACAGACCTTGAAGCTGTTATACGGGATCGAAACATCTTTCTTTCACCAGCTGATATTAAATCTTACCTTCAAATGACTCTGAAGGGTCTGGCATATTGCCATAAGAAATGGGTTTTGCATAGGTATAGTATGTGGCTGAATTGCTAGTGGTAAAAATTTGTTGCTTGTTTCTTAGTGCTGAGGTTGGAAATTTGCTTATGTACTCTCAGGGATATGAAGCCAAACAACTTGTTGATAGGATCTAATGGACAGCTGAAACTTGCAGATTTTGGTTTAGCACGGATATTTGGGAGCCCAGATCGAAGGTTCACTCATCAGGTTTTGCTTCTTTAAAAATGTGGATCCCTGTGGGTATGTGGGTTCCTGTACTCTGACTTAGGCATTTGGCAATGAATTCAATTCTTTTGAATATAACTTGTCATTCTGAATAGAACAATGAATTTAAACCTTTTGTTCATCATCCTACTTTTTGTGCATTTTTTTGCTTAAGTTGGTAGGATTTCCTTCCATGTCCTTGGTGACTGCGCAGATGGAAGGGGAGTATGGTACCTTAGAATATACTAGGGTTGGATTTGGCTTAAAAGATGATATAGTGTGATTTTATAAGAAAAATATAGTGTGCAATTTAGTGAATTATACCTTGAAACTTTCTTGATTATAGCCTGGTTTTGTTGCAAAACTTTATAATCTTTCAGTTGTTTGTTTCACTTTCTTTTTCCCTCTTATAAATTGGGTAAACGAGGGAAGAAAGAGGGATTTTGTGATCCCCAAATTGGTGTATGAAAAATTATACCAAGTTTTATAGTAAATTCCTAGGGTCTTGTTTCTCTGAGGTATTTCATGTACTGCAGTGTCTGCTGAATAAGCAGCTTATTTACCAAGCTACCAAGTTAAGTTACATAAAAAATGTGTTTTTGGCACCCTTATTGTCCTATACTATACATTTTATAGTCTCCTTGGAAGTCAGCTTCATGTATTTTCGAATAAACCTTCATTATTCTTAGGTTTTTCTTTTTCATTTTTCTCAAGTCCACATACTTGACACTATATTATTTTATATGCATAGGTATTTGCTCGGTGGTACAGAGCACCTGAGCTATTGTTTGGGACCAAGCAATATGGTTCAGGGGTAGATGTTTGGGCTGCAGCTTGTATATTTGCTGAACTTCTGCTTCGTCGACCCTTTCTGCAGGTAAAACAATATTGTCTTCTTGACTAGGTTATATGGATTATTTTTTATGATGAATTTTTGATATTTTGGAACAGAAAGCTTCAGGTCATGGAATTTGATCTTAATGGTCAGTCATTACTTTAGTTATTTTAATTATTTAGCCTTGTTAACTGCTTCCAATTGAAATCTAATGCAACCATTTTGAAGCTGTTTTTCTGAACTGGGAGTTAGGTAAGACACTGTTGGCTGTGGTGTTGGTAGCCACTGTTGACAATGATGTTGTCTTTTATCTTGTGTGCTGCTACATTCATGCTCTGATATTTTATCATACAAAAATTGTTTTTAGTTCTGATTGCAAAGATATTATCTATTGCATTGATTAGTTTCCCCTTTTTCTTCTTCTTCATGCATTAATTATCAAGCTGGCATTTTTCTTCTTCTTTTTTTTTTTTTTTTTGACATTTGATAGGGTTCGAGTGACATTGATCAATTAGGAAAGATTTTTGCTGCCCTGGGGACTCCAACACCTTCTCAGTGGCCTGATATGGTTTACCTTCCCGATTATGTTGAATACCAATATGTTCCTGCCCCTCCTTTGCGTTCTTTATTTCCCATGGCAAGTGATGATGCTTTAGATCTGTTGTCAAAGATGTTTACCTATGATCCAAAGGCTAGAATTTCAGCTCAGCAAGCATCAGAGCATAGGTATTTGCTTCCAACTTTCTATTAAAAAAAATCAATAATTTGTGTTTACTCCTGATTTTGCATTCATCCTCTTTAGGTACTTTTCATCCCCACCTCTGCCTACAGATCCAGATAAGCTCCCCAGACCTGCTCCAAAGAAGGAAGCTAGGGGTTCTGATTTCAATCCAAATGAGGGTCCTAATGTGTTATCACCTCCGAGAAAGTCTAGGAGAGTGATGCCAGGACGTGATGGGTTTGAAGGAAATGCATTTCAAAGAGATAGGGTTGATGACGATGCTGGTGGTTTCAGACAGACAGTTGGTGACAATACAGGCAAAAATGAGTCAGCAGCGACATCAGTAGATTTTTCTATCTTTGGATTTAAACCTCAAAATAGACCTACAATTAACAGGTAAAACAATATTGATTACTAGTCACTTTTAAGTGGTTTAATAGTTTGGATTCAGAACACCAAATTCTTTGGTATGCTATTGGGGTTATGGGAAACTGAGTGAGGCTGATACTGAAGGCTTCTTCACTGAATCTACTATTTTTTTTGTAATTTTTTTCCATCGTCATTTTAATATGAACTTTTTTAAAGCCCCTATAATCTTATCTTGTTAATAGAGTTGAACAATGCCAAATCTAATTACTTTTTCTACTTGTTCATGATGTTATTGAATTTTGATTCCTTCTAATTCTGCAGTGCGGACAGGTCACATTTAAAGAGAAAATTAGATCTTGAATTTCAGCAGCCAGAATAAGAATATTCTGTGGGTTAGAACATTATCATGGGGGTTATACTTGTTGATCTGAATTTGAGATAATCCAATGAATCCATAAAGGCTTGAGGCTTGAGGCTTATGGTGTGGAATGATGTACTACAAACCCGTAAATATTTGTGGAAGAAATGGCGGGCGCGCGAGATTGGCATCTTACATGAATTGTAGTTAGGGGACCAAAAATATAACAAAATGAAAAATATATATTTTATAGTTACACTCTCTCTGCCCCACCTTTTTCAATATAATTTTTTTAATACATTTTACTATAGAGACCTCGTATTTTAGCCCATGGAATGCTGTATTGAGAGCATTTTCTTAAGCTCTCTCACTGTTTCTAACATTTCACAGAGATTGAATATAATTTGCTATGGAACGTGACACGAACCTTATTTGTTGCCTCGTACTGGTTCTCATCTTTATTTTGCTGAATGTTCAATGTGGGAAAAATATACAAACAATTCTTATAAAAATGACCTCTGAACCTTCTCGTAGCATTAATCACTCATTTTGTGAAAAGTAGTTCTTCCAACATTTGCACAAAATTTTGCAGCCTGCCTTTTTTTACTTTACCCAGATCAGTCAGAATTAAGGTTCTTCAACTGTGGAAGAGTTAACCTGGACTGCGGCTCCGTTTGTTCTTTTTGACAATGAAAACATGGTAATTAAGATATCTGAATTCATTCTCAAAGTATAGTTGAAGATGGGATGACGCATTTCTTTCTCCCAATTGGTGCACAATGTGATGAGAATAAGACATACTCTTGCTCATAAGTGCAAATATAATCCCCAACCAAAGTCACTAGATCCGGTTAGAGAATTTATCTTTAAAATATGAGCCACCCAAGAGTCCAAGAAATGAATCGTAAGATCTTGCCTTTCCTGTCATGTGCAGGACAAACATAAGCTTCAGCTTCTGCTGATATCTGAGGATTTTGATGCATAGCAACCAGAATATATAGGTCTTAAGTTAGCCCAAATAATGGACTGTGGTATGCTAATACTAACATATGATACTGCTGTGCTCCATATGAGTGCCCACTAAATGTGTCCAACGCGCTTCCCATCCCCATCTAAATCAGCGAAAAAATATAAACATGCGTGACACTAGAAGAAAGAAAAATGAAAAAAAAAAAACTACATATATACATGGTGGATGGCAATCTATAGAGAGAGAGAGAGATAGTAGTGTCAACCAACCCAAACAACAAAGCTGGTAACCTTTGCAACGGAAGTAGCAAGTGCAGCACCGGAGAAGCAACTCGTCCGGATGCCCACTAACATGACAGACATCTGTATGCCGAAGGTAAAAAGAAGGTCATAGACATTGCTATTTTTTAGAGATGAAATCATTAATAATCCTCCTCTCAATGATTTAAACTTTTGAGAATAATTCACATTTGATATGTTACCAAAACCTATTAGACAATTCAGATTTTAGCTCTCTAAACTAATCATGACAGTGTATTATGTTTTATGTAATCAACTTTAGCTAGTGTGTTAGGTAAGCAAACAACTAAATTGCTTGTAGTAATGTAGTTAACTTAAATCAGTGTATTTTGCAAATAGAACATGTTGGTCCAAGCTCTTGTATTCAGTATATAATTCAGCATTATGAATGGAAATATATACTATGTTAAGAGCAACTGGATGTCTATTCTGTATATTTTTCATGTCATTTTATTAACTTGATATCAAGAGCCTTTTGATCCTGAGGGGTTGTGATAGAGAAAAAAAATTAGTGAGTTTCCCTTCCTAAAAAGCCTGAAACACTTGAGAGACTTCATCTAGTAAAATAACTCTTTCACTTTCAATTTTTACAGGAAAGAACTACTAGATTTGAACAGTTAAGATGAAGGCTTATTTAAGAGCCTATGAATGTGGTGGAAACAAATTGTGATCCCCCTCGCTTGGGCACAAATCCAACTGTTGCCCAAATGAAGAATCATAGAAAAAAATGTGCGAAGAAATTCAAGACTTTGTGCTGTCTACAATTTGCAGAGATAGGATGTTGAGAAATTTTCGACAAAGCAGAAGTGTTATAACATAGTTGAAGATCAAAGAAGCAGTAAATTATATTACTTTCATAGTTTGTAAATACTCTAAAAACGACGGAACAGAGGAGGTCTTTAAGGGTGGAAGAAAATACTGAAGAAGCCTTTGTTGTCAAAGGCTATACTCAAGCAATTTTAGAGGAATGACCAGAGATGATGGAAAGCTAACAAACTTCACTCCATGCTCACACTGCAAGAAAACCAACCACTTTGAGAAGTATTGTTGGTTCAAGCTTGGAGTGCAGTATAGAGCATGCAAGAATTTGAACATGTGGAAAAGGTTTGTGATGACAAAAAAGAGCAAAGACTCAGCAGGCTCAAGTAGTTGAAAAGGAAGAAGAGCAAGAGGAAAAATTGTTTGTTGCAACTTGTTATGTAGGAAATCATAAATCAAATGTTTGGATAATTTATAGTGGTTGCAGTAATCATATGACACATGATGCTAGCATTTTTAAAAATCCAGATACCGGAAATTAATCAAAATCTACTTAGTGTACTCAAATGCTTGATAAGCATTATTCCTTGTATTTTAAAAATATCTCATGTGTTATCCATAATCACTTTAGTTGTAAATTGATGTCTATTGGGTTGGAAGATAGAAGTTTTCTAATTGAATGGAAACAAACACCTATGCAAGATATTTCAAATGAAGATAGAAATTTGGCCAATAATACTGAATTTCTGAGTCAAAGACACAAGGTTTGTGGAAGAAATTTATTGCAAATGCAATGTTGCTGTACTTGAACGTGCTAGCTATGACAAAGCTGCTAGTAAAGATAAATGCAGAGTTGCTGTAAATGAGGATGAGGAAAAGACTAAGACAAATGGAATTCATCAACTAGTGAACAAAATGAAAATGAAAAAAACAATTAGTGTCTGGCCTAGCAAAATGGAGCTAATTATGTGCTTGAATGACAAGGACTTGCTGGTCACAAGCCAGAGTATATGAAGCAACTCAAGCAAACTATGAAAGAGGAGCCTAAAAATTTTGGAAAAATATATTTTGTTGGAATGAAAAAGCATCAAGCAAGTTCTAGACAATCAAACTATTCGAAGTTATGTTTGGAGTTTCTAAGAAAAATCTCAAAAAGAAGTATTAGACAATTAAGATTTTTCCTAATTGACTTTAAACTAATCATAATAGTATCCTTTGTTTTGTTTAATATGCTTTAGTTAGCATGTTAGGTGAGCGAAACTAAGTTACTTGTAACAGTTAATATATGTTGTAAATAGGTCATGTTAATCCAAATTTTTGTATTTAATATATATTTTAGCATTTTAAATGAAAGTATATAATAAGTTGAGAGCAACTAGATGTATGTTATTCATCGTCTTCGTATGCCATTTTATTAACAAAGCCTTGGACTGAACAACGGAATAGCTGCTTCTTTGCTTCATAATGTCCTTTCTCCACCTACCCCTTGACCGCTCCCTTTCGCTACTCTCACCGGCTCTCCAAATTTCCCTTTCCTCCAATCTATTATATATAGGCACCATGTTTCTGATAAATACACAGGCATTTTTGACGGCAACCGGTCTTATTGCATGTTTGTTGGAAAAAACTGACATAGCTTGCCCAAGAAATTTTAGTTTAGGACAAGATATAGGCCTTACAGTACTATTGGAAAAATGCCACTGAATAATTTAAAAAAAAAAGTAATTAATTAATGTTATTTTAATGCTTTATTTATTTATACTCCTTTAAATTGATGTGTGCTAATAAATTCAATTTCTTTAAATTAGACTATTGTTATTTATTACAAGGGCTTAGTTGATAGAAAAAAAGTTTAAGTAAATGTCATAAATTCAAGGCAATGATTCTTTGTGCTCTGGAAAAAAACTATTTCAAGAGAAAACAAGTAACATTAGAGGCACATTTTATAAAAACCTCCTAATTGAATTATGTATACATATAATTTTAATATATAAGGAGATTATTAATTTACATATTAAGTGAGACTTATATATATTTTTTAAATGTATTATTTCATAAATTTAATAAATTATTAATTTATCATAATCCAAATCCAAATTATTAATTTATTGAGATTATATTGTATCTTAATAAATGATTTTCATTTAATTTTTAGTTGAGTGGAGTAAGTTTCCTAAAAGGGGATAGAAAATAAAAATTCATTGTGTTTTGTAATTTGATAATTAACATTCTAATTGTTTTTAACATATAAAATCAGTTTTTATTCCGAATGCAAGTTGAAGGATAGAACCTTAAGCTTTGCTTATTCATCGCAGAAAATTAATTTCACCGTTTGTTCCACCACATGCTATAACTACATATGGTAATTCTTTGCACAATCCTCGACTCATACTTTTGCTATATTTATTCTTAACTACTAAGTTAAGGTTGAAAAAATGATCTAATAATTTAAAACGGACTTGTCAGAATATATGGCATTATTCTAGACCAAAATTTGATTTTTTTTTTTAAAATTTAGAACAGATTAAGTTAATTCTATATATGATGCCAAAGGATATATGAAAAATTCTTGAATATTTAAATTATAACATTTATTTTTATTTTATTTAATAAATAAAGATTAATTATTAATTTTGGTCATATTTATTATTTTAAAAATTAAAAAATTAGATTTAAAATATGTATAAATCTCATAAAATTAATAAATAAATAATAAAATTAATAATTTATTTTTATTTATTAAATGGGAGTAAGATTACTTGATATGTTTCAAGAATTTAAAAACTTCTTACATAGGTGATGCCACTGCAAATTGGTCTTGGTTTCTTTTTCGTGCATGGACATGGGAAACCCCCGCTTGTTTGGTTAAGGAAAAAAATAGTAAGGAAAAAGGACTATTGAAGAGAACATTTAATGACACTTGATAACATTTTCAATTCCAATCCATTCTGATGCCAACAGACAAATTGACAAAGTGGATATTCTGCAATCATTTGAGGCAATCCCACAACCTATATAATTCATTACTATGATGCATAGTGGACCCCAGCAATTTGGCCAAACCCTCAATGTACTGTCGAGGCAGAAAAAAAAAAAACAAAAGCAAAATAAGTCGATTAAAGTTCCTTTTAAAAACATTCGTACAATAAATTCTTTGTAACATAATATATAAATCCAAAAACTAAATTGAGAGTCATATCATTTATATTAATCATCTAAAATCATAAAGTATCTGTTAAATTGACATGAAAAAATATTTCTTATTTATATATATCTTTACAAGAGTGAGAGAAAATATATAGTAAAACTATCTACTTTAAGATAAATACAAATTAAGATAACAAACTAATTTTAAATGTAGATAACTAACTAATTTAAAGATTATATCTCAAAAAATTTACTTATAAAATATCTCATAAATCACAACTCACGCCAACACTCTCCCTCAAGTTGGTGTATAAAGATCTCGAATGCCCAACTTGTCAAGTGAGTTGTAGAAGTTCCTGCTATATACAGCTTTTGTAAGGACATCAGCCAACTGGTCTTCAGACTTAATAAATGGGAATTGAATTATTTTGTCTTCTAGATTTTGTTT
>JANHAO010015727.1:0-14691 GCA_026873985.1 Saraca asoca | reverse complement strand
GTAGAGCATCCTCTTACCTTTCTAAAGACATAAAAATCACCAAAAATTGAAGTGTAGAACTCAATATACACTTAAAAACCTGAAACGGCATCAAATTAATCTAATTAAGTTCAAAAATTGAGCAAACCAAGAAACTAATCATAAGTATCCAATTAAGCACATAAACCTAACAAAAAACCACGCATAAAAGGAATACAAAATGTGTATAAATTATATTCATCATTAATCTAGAAGATGAGATACTATAACATATATTAAAATTAATTGTAGAAATTGAAAGAACTTAATGCGCCATTGGTAGGAGGAAAAAAAATTAAGTCAGGTAAATAAAGTACCCTTGAGAAAATTCTAGATGGCTTGCAGATAAGAAATTACTAATGACTATATTGTATATCTGCAGGAACACGAATTCAACATCAATGATGGTAATGATCTTACCAATTTTTCAAGAAGCCATTTTAAGTCCTAATTCTTTAGAATGGATGAAGGCTATGAATGATGGATTGCTTTAATGCTCCATAATGATGTTTGATATCTCATAAAGTTAACTATTAGTTACAAGCCTATTGGATGCAAGTGGGTCTTTAAGACCAAAGGATTCTTAAGGGTTGATTGAGAGGTATAAAGCCATATTGATGGCAGTCACATTTAGAAAGAAGGTGTTGGTTATATAAAATTTTCTTATTTGTTTACTTGTTTGAAGTTATTATGGCACTAGTAGCTCATTTTAACTTGGAGCTTCACTAGATACATGATGACTTTCTTGAATGGTGATTTGCCAAAAACTATTTGTGTGAACCAACCAAATGATTTCCATGAGATGATTAAAGAACACATAGTGTGTAAATTGAAAAGATTCAAAAATATGATTTGAACAAAATGTTTAGGCAATGGTATCTCAAAGTTGTTAAGATTATTGCTTTTCTTGGATTCAAGGAGAATGATATAGATCTGTGTATTTGTTTTATATTGGGTATAGGCATATCTATGTTTCTAGTTTTATGTTGATGATATTTTTCTTAAAAACAATGTTATGAGTACTATGATTAAGACAAAGCATATACTATTTAGATACAAAGGATCTTAGTGATGCCTTTTTTGTGCTGGGCATATGGATCCATCATGATAGATTTTGTGGTCTTCTTGGCTTATCTCAAAGATTGTATGTTAAAAAAGTACTCAAAAGATCCAATATATGTTTTATGTGCTCTCCAAGTATTGCACCTTTCCAAAGGAGTGAGATTCTTTCTAAAGCCTAGTGTTCTCAAAATAATATAAAGATCAAAGTAAGTCTTATACGCTTCTATTGTTAGTAGCTTGTTGTGTGCTCAAGTATGTATATATCTTGATATTGCTATTGATTTAGTGTACTTGGGAGATACTTGAGTGATCCTAGTCAGAAATATTGGAATAATATGACTAAAGTTATGAAGCACCTATAAGGTACAAAGAACCTTTGTGTTTATCTATTGTAGATCTAGTGATATGATTATTACAAGCTACTTTGACTCTGATTCTGGATACATCTTTATGATGACAAAAGAAGTTATATTGTGAAAACTATCGAGTAATTAATTACAACAACTTCTACCATGGAGGTAGAGTATCTTATATGTTGTAAAGCTACTTGTGAAGCTATTTGGTTAAGGAATATGATATATGGATTCAAAGTTGTTAAGAGTATTTCTAGAACCTTAACCATATGTTGCAACAATGCCATCACAATAAACTTCTCTCAAAATAATCAAAGTACAACCTATACAGAGTATTTTAATATAAAGTATCAATTTGTTAGGGAGAAGACACACAAGCATTATACATATTGCCATGAATTGTATGTTTATGAATCCATTAACTAAAGGCTTAGGTGTAAAATTATTTGTGATCAAGTGACTAAAATGAGTTTGGCTAAGCCTTTCAGTGTTCATGTTTAGTGGGAGTTTCATATTTCTTATTGAAATGATGAACTATTGTTATTGTTATCTTAAGATTAATGAAATGTTAATGATATTGCCATATGTTTCATATATATTTATGTATGTATATATGGTATTGTTGATTGTGCATATTTGTTTATGGCATATCAATTAAGATATTTAGATTCTATTTCATTGTTGTGTTGAGATTTATTCTCATTAAGGTATCTTAGGTAGACATATGAACCATTTTGTAAAGATGTATATGAATAAAATGGAGGGTGGATTATAAATATAATGGAGGAAAAAGGCCAGAGTAGGGAGGGGGATAAGGGTAGATGGGAGATACAAGGAAGAAATGCACTGCATGCACATTACACCATACATTTGTAGATTTGCATAGCTTGGATTATCGTGTGATCTTTTATTTACAAGAGTTACTTGAAGTATAATTTATTTGTTTAGACTTGATGAATCATGACACGAACATGGCATATATTGCTATGAGAGTTGATTGTATGATTCTGTGTATGCAAGATTTCATTTTATTTGTTTGAGAAATAATTCTGATGCTGATAAAACTATAGATTTTCTATAATTTTTGAATAATCATGGTTTTATGAGTGCATACATCCTGTGTGAATTCACTATAGATTTAGCAATTTTCATTCACTAAGTTAGTGGTAGATTCAGCTCTCATCGCTATAGTTGTAAAAACAATCACTCTACATTCATTGTCATAGATGCCAGAGTCAAGTAAACAGTCTTAATTGTAAGACTAGAGAGTTCATGGGTGTAGTTAAGATCTTTGCTACAAGTTAGTCATACATCTTCCCCACTCACTTAGAGATGGGATAACTCATGGATATATTAAAGGTCAAGTTTTAGAGGTACGTGGACATAGTCAGAAATGTATGAGTAGATAAATATGTAAACAAGGAAAAAAAAACTTTCTTCTAAAATATATAAATGGACATTAATGGGTTTTTAAAAAAGAATAAAAAGACTAACTTAGAAATGGGATTTTGGACTAATTAAGAATATTATGTCAGAGTCTTACAAAATTAATTATGATAAATAATATTTTATATTCTCAATACTAATTTATATTTTTAATTATGAAGAGTTTGATTTGATTCACAATTCAAAGACTTTTACATTCTCAACCAATATTACAATTAACATATCATCATGTATAACTAACTCCTAAAAAATATGAAATCTTATGTACCTAAATATTTTTTAATCTCTAGATCTTTGGGTCAAATGATTACAATTCATGTCCTAAGTCAATGACCTAGTAATATAATTAATTATAAGTCATATGCCAATCTGAATTTCTTAAATATGCACAAACTTACTTAAAATAAACTATAGCTTTCACTTAAAAATTCCACATTAATTTACACGTTTTACACCTACTAGATCAAGGAAATTAGTGTTTATAACATAATCATTTTACTAAATCCTAACATATAATGCCTGAATCTTTCTTAATATAGTTTATAAAATTTTTCCATAACATTCTTTCATAAAATTCTTTTTACAATTGAACCCGTGTATCTAACATTTATAAAAGATTTTTTAAAAATAGGAGTTAGTATATATGTGTTTACTTCAAAAATTTTAAATTTTAAATTTATTTATTTTTGTTATGACATATTAATTATTTTAGTAATTAGAATAATACTTGTGGGATGCACAGTTTCATTATAAAATATAAATGTTACCTATATATTGATTTATATAAATTATATTAAAGACCTAATGAAATTTATATGTAATACATATTTGTAATAGTTATAAAATAATTTAAATATATACTAATTATTGTAAATACAAATATTAAGAATAATAATATTTATTTATTTATTATCCAGTGAAGCATTTAAAATTTTATTTGACTATGAGAGAATACAATTTAGCAAAATTGAGAAAATATTTTGACAATAAACTGTAAAATTATAATAAAAATAAAATTTAAATTAAAAAATTATATTAGACATAAAGATAATGATAGAAATTTGATTTTTAAGTATTAGTTAAGATTTGATTTTCTGATATCTGTCACTCAATTTCAGACACTCTTAAGCAAAAAGAATAAGGATAAATTAGTAGTAAAATCTCAATTAAAAATTAAAACTTAAATTAGAAACTTGTAATAAATGTAATGGTAGAAACTTAATTTCAGTAGATTAATTAGGATTTGATTTTCTGATTTTAAATTTTTTTCTATCAATTCTCAAAAAGTGAAAGAAATTATAAATAAGTAGTAAAATTTAATTAAAAAATAAAAACTTAAATTATGAAACTTAAGATAGTGATAATAGTAGTAACTTTATTTTGGGAGATTAATTATAATTTGATATATTAATTTCTATCTCTTAATTTTTAAGAGCGCAATTCTATGATACTAGGTGTAGAAACTGAAGCATACAGTGTTTTAAAGTATGTGGTATCATCTTATTTAATTTTAAATTTAAGAGATGATCTCATACATATGAATTTTAATCGGTAAACAACCTAATCTACAAACTAATCATATTTTTAAAATTTTCAATCTTAACCTAAAAATTATTTAAAATTGGACGAAAGAAATAGATCAATTAAATGTTTTTCAATGTAATTAATTGTTGCCATTTGATCACTACTCTTATTTGAAAAAGAAAATTGTTCTGACATTCTCTGATCATTGTTCTAAAATCACCTAATGATACAATGGAGTCAGCTAGAGGAATTAGGAAAATTGGTGTTAAGATAAGGTTGGAGTTAAGATTAGTCTTTGGAAACATTGAGACTTAGTCAACTTATAATAGAAGGGACGTTGCAAACAAAGCAGATAAGGTTTATGGAATTAAAGCAAGGAAATAGGAGTACCGTTGCTCAATGGAACAATTTTAACGTAATAGTTGCATAGGATTTTAGATTTTATTCTTATCTTTCTAGCTTAGTTTTGCCTATAAATACATCTAGTTTTAGTTTGTGTTATACATCCAAAAAGTAAGGAATAGAAATAAGCTAGCAAGCTTATGAGTTAAATAGAGTACAATGTATCTTTATGTATTGAGTTAAAGTTATGATTAAAGAAATTCTCTCTTCTCATATTCTTCTCCAGAAATATTCTTTTTTTATTTTATTCCCTCGGGTTTTTAATACTAATTTTAGTATTAGAGCTTGATTGTGAAATGGCATCAAATTTGATCCAACTGTAGCTTCCTAAATTGAATAACTAAAACTATGAAAACTGGAGTGTCCAGTTAAGAGTATTCTTCAAATCCCATGATTTGAGGAATTTGGTGGAGACTGGCTATACCAAAGTAAAAGATTAAAAAGAGTTTGATGCACTAGAGAAAGATAAGAAAGATGCACTGGTAGAGACTCAAAAGAAGGATAAAAAAACATATGTAATTTTTCAAGCCATTGAAGAACCAATATTTGGAAAAATATCATGTGTAAATACAATAAATGAGGTGTAGGATATTTTGCAAAAATCTTACAAAGGTGATGATCATGTCAGATGAGCATGACTGCAAATACTACAAGGTGATTTTAAGTCATTACACATGAATAGCTCAGAATCAAATTTAGCCTACTTTGATTGAGTTCAATTCATGGTCAACCAATTGAGAGTTAACAATGAAAAAATTTTAGACGCCAAAGTTATAGAAAAGATCTTGCAATCTTTGATTGCAAAGTTCGATTATGTTGTAGCAACAATCAAAGAATTACAAGATATATCAACCATATCAATAAAGAGGCTGATGGGTTTGTTATGTTCACATGAGCAACAGATGAATCAAAAAGCCATCAACTCAAGTTCTGAGCAAGCTTGGCAAAGCATGGTGAATCATCAAAATCGTAGAAGCCACCAAGGCGATCGAGGTCGTGGTGGATGAGGTTGATATTCTAATTCCACTAACAAAGAAAAATCAAGTGACAACAATTTTCAAAAACATCGAGGAAGTCACAGTGGAGCAGGTAAAAAATCTAATGTTCAATGTTTTAGGTTCAAAAAATATGGACATTATAGAAATGAGTGCTATACCAAGATGCCTGATGAGTCAGCAGAGCATGCAAATACTACAGATGTGGAAGAAAACCTAGTGCTCACATGCAAATCAAATGAGCCAAATATGGAGCATATAGATACATGGTACCTTGATATTGGGTGCAACAATCACATGTGTGGAAGGAATGAGTTTTTCTCATATCTTGATGAGTATGTACATAGAGAAGTCAATTTTGGGAATAAATCCAAAATTCCCATTATGGGCAGAGGTGGCATTAACATTCAATCCAAAGATAGTACGAATGTTACTCTTATTAATGTTTATTTTATGTCAGGTCTTTATTGAAATTTATTAAGTATTGGCTAGTTTTTCAAAAAGGGACACAAAATTGATATCCAGGATGGAGTTTGCACAATCAAAGGTAAAAATGGAAAAATGATTACAGTAGTGTAGATGACAAAGAATCGCATATTTCTTCTTACCTTGCAAATAGGAACATTGATGAACTTTTCAACAATTTTGAAAGATGTGCAATGACTGTGGCATCTTCAGTTTGGTCATTTGAACTTCTATGGGCTGAAACTTTTAGCTCAGAAAAAAATAGTAATAGGCTTACTAGTAACTACAGCTCCTGATCAACAATGTGAAGGTTGTATTCTTGGAAAGCTGCACCGAATCTCCTTTCTAGTTGGAAAAAGCTAGAAGGGTCAGACAAATTTTGGAGTTAGTACATGCAGACATCTGTGACCCAGTTGAGGTAGAATCACCCAGACACAAAAGGTACATTTTCATCTTTGTGGATGATTTTACTAGAAAGAATTGGGTATATTTTCTTAAAAAAAAAATCAAATGCCTTTGAGAAATTTAAACAATCTAAGACTTTTGTAGAAAAACAAAGTGACTATTATGTAAAAATCTTGAGATCTGATAGAGGTGGAGAGTTCACTTCAAATGAATTTTCAAAATTCTATAAAAGTCAAGGGATCCAATGTTAATTGACAACTAGTTATATACCTCAATAGAATGGTATAGCTGAAAGAAAAAATAGAATAATTTTTGAAATGGCTTGGGGTTTATTGAAAGCTAAAACTCTATAAAGTCTTTTTGGGATGGAAGCTATTGCCTGTGCTATATTTTTATTGAACAGTTGTCCCACAAAAAGTGTTCTTGGAAGAACCTCAAAAGAAACTTACAGTGGTAACTAGCCAGAAGTCTCTTTCTTACACGTATTTGGGTGTCTTGCATATCCATATATTTTGGATGAGTGAAGAAAGAAACTGGATGACAAAAGCTAAAAGTACATTTTTCATTGGCTACAACGATGTGACCAAGGGTTACAAATTATACAACCCAGTGACAAAAGAAGTGATTGTGAGTAGAGATGTCCAAGTTATTGAAAATAAAGTATGGGCATGGAATCAAAAGGGTGAACAACAACACATCATCATAGAAGATGAACCAAAGTCAATAGAGATAGAAAGATCTTCACCTGAAGTCCATTCCCTAGAAGCTTTTTTGCACCAATAGTAGTTTTGGAGACATCAAAGCTTCCTCAATGAACACGAGTGATGTAGCTCGCTTTCAAGACTATGTGGTTACATCTGATAATGATAATGAAGATATATCCACTAATGAAACTATAGTGAACTTTTGCCTATTTGTAGATTGTGATCCAATTTCCTATGAAGATGCAGTAACCAATGAACAATGGATTCAAGCAATACATAATGAGATCCATTCAATAGAGAAAAATAACATGTGGGAGTTGACCACTTTACCACCAGGGAGGAAGCCTATTGGACTCAGGTGAGTGTACAAGACAAAGTACAAGCCTAATGGTTAGATGGATCGCTTAAAAGTAAGACTGGTTATGAAATACTACAGACAAAAGCCTGGAATTGACTACTTTGAAGTATTTACACAAGTTGCCAGAATGGATACTATTCAGATGATTGTAGCACTTATAGCTCAAAATCGATAGAAAATTCATCTAATGGATGTGAAATCAACATTTCTAAATAGCTTTCTTGATGAGGAGGTCTATGTTGAGCACCCATCTAGTTACATGAAGAAAGGATATGAGAAACAAGTTCACAAAAGAAGGGTTGTATAGGTTGAACACGCACCTTGTGCTTGGTATAGCCAAATTGATGCATACTTGCTATAACAAGATTTCTAGAAATATCCTTATGAGCATACCTTGTATATCAAGTCAAATCCTGATGGTGATCTCATTATTGTTTTATTTATGTCTGTGACTTGATATTTATAGGGAATTGCAAAGAGATGTTTGATGAATTAAGAGAGGCAATGACTAGAAAATTTGAGATGACAGACATAGGATTGATGTCCTATTTGTTGGGCATTGAAGTGTAGTAGAATGGTGATGGTATTTTTATTTTCCAATAGAATTGTACCAATAATATTTTGAAGTGTATAAAAATGGAGTCGCTCAAGCCTATACGAATCCAGTTGTAGAACGATTAGAATTGAATAAGGAAGAAAGTGGAGAACTAATAAATCTCATATATTTCAAAAACATAGTTAGGAGTCTAAGATATCGTACTTGCACCAAACTAGATGTTGCTAATGGCATGGGGATTATTATTTGATTTTTGGAAGAACCTCACCAATTACATCTGCAAGCAATGAAATAAATTTTATGGTATGTGAGCGGTACCCCATGATAATGGGATTTTTTACTCCTATTCTAACAACTTCAGTTTGATAGGATACACAGATAGTGATTGGGTAGGTGATGTGAAAACTTATAAAAGCACTTCTGGGTATGCTTTCTTTCTTGTACAAGAATCATTTTCGTGGTTCTCAAAGAAACCACAAGTTGTTACACTTTCGACAATGGAAGCAGAGTACATGGTCATAGCTTCCGTAGCATGTTAAGCAATTTGGCTTCGTAGGATGCTTAGGAATTAATGCATGAATAGGTACTTACAAAAATGATGTGTAATAATAAATCAACTACCGCATTGGTCAAAAATCCAGTTTTTCATAGGAAAAGCAAGCACATTGGCATCAAGTATCATTACATACATGGATTAGTAAAAAATGGTGAAATCAAATTGAAGTTTTGTAGATCAGAAGATCAAGTTATAGACATTCTGATAAAATCACTGAAGGTGGATGTGTTTGAGAAACTGAAGATGATACTTAGTGTTATTTCAAAATCAAATTTATAGGAGGTTATTGTAAAAAAAAAAAAAAAATTAGATTTAAAAAAAAAGCAAAAATCACGTAATTGAAAAAAATTGAACCTAAGATAAGGTTGGGGTTAAGATAAGTCTTTGGAAACATTGAGACTTAGTCAACTTATAACAGAAGGGACATTGCAAACAAAAGAGATAAGGCTTATGGAACTGAAGCAAGGAAATAGGAGTATCTATGCTCAATGGAACAATTTAAATGTAATAGTTGCAAAGGATTTCAAATTTTATTCTTATCTTTCTAGCTAAGTTTTGCTTATAAAGACATCTAGTTTCAGTTTTGTGTTATGCATCAAAAAAGTGAGAAAGAGAAATAAGCTAACAAGGTCACGAGTTAGATAGCGTGCAGTGTGTCTTTGTATATTAAATTAAAGTTATGATTAAAGAATTTCTCTCTTCTTATATTCTTTTCCAGAAGTATTATTTTTTATTTTATTCCTTTTGGTTTTTAACACCAACATTTTGAGTACTCGTTAATTTGGTCCTTGGCATTTGTTGATTGTTTTCCTCATTTGAGCAAAGGAAATTTGGTGATAGGTATGTTCTACCGGGTCCTGAATGCATTGAATGATGAATTGATTAGTTTGGATTATTAACGAAGTCCTGAAGAATTGACAGTTGCTGGAAGGGTTCAGAATGCAATAAGGCACTAGTGTGTTATCCAGATAGTGAGAGCATGGGATGACATTGTTTCTATGAAAAGAAATTGTGATCAAGAACTTTGCACTAGTGTATTAGATTCCATGAGGAGGTATATAGCTTGGATCGATATTGGGTTGATTGTGAATGATTCATTTATCCTTTTACTGTTTGATGGTTTTTTGGATCAACTTCGTGGTACAGCAATTAGATGCTTGTTAGTAGTAGTTTCCATGAGAATGGAACCACAATCGAAACTGTCGCTGTTGCAGAACCTTAAATTGACAAATTTCAACTTCAATTTGATGTTTCCTTTTTGGCATTAATCTAAGATATTTCTATTTTAATTGATAACATTTTTATTTATGATTTGAGATACTTCCCAATATCTTTAACATTAAAGTTTGAATTTATAATTTTAAGTCGTTTAAAGGATTTAATTGCAAAGTCATAAAAACTTGTTACAACAGGTAGTTTATATACATAATTATTTTAATAAATATTTATACCTCAATCACTAGATGCTTCAATTGTCCCTGAGCACTATAGTAAAAATATAAATAAATAAATAGAAAAATTAAACTTGTTATTATGTGATGTGGCTTCACTAAAAATAAGAATGATGTAGCATCATCAGAATAATGCTGACTTGATGATATCAAAAGAAAAGAACTTCCAAAGGACCTCTTTTATTAAATAGAACTAGTATAGTACAATGCACAGTCCAAATAAAAAGAATAAGTTGTTAATAAATGATATAATCTTTATTATTTAACTAAATATGAATAATGTATATAAATTATTTTATGCAATATGTTCAAATGTGTTGTTGATAATACGGGAGTGTTGATTCGACGCTGTGGAAGGTAAAACAAATTAAATGAAGTGATTCACAATAGTATAAATTGTAATATAATTCCTAAAAAATTGCAGTAAATACCAATAATTGAATGTACATTTAATGTCATTATCATAAATTTCTGAACATTTCCTTGTAAATATTTTCAATCTGATTCATTGACATTCCATTTTTATCATATATCAATGCTTTTAATCCACTCCTTCTAATTCTGGACAATACAACGCATAATTGGTCATGACTAAATATTAGTCTAAGCAAATACAAGCTAACATAGTGAAGAGATTGACCTTGACTTTTGTTGGTAGTCATTGTGGAACAAACAGAAATTGAGAAATTGTTTTCTTTGGAATTTAAAAGGCAACCTCGAGTCAGAAGACATCATCAACATTCGTAAAATGTACACTACATCTTCTACGTTACTTTCTGATATAACTTCTGCCTTGATAACATGATTGTTGGACTGTTGAATAAAAAATCTAGTTCCATGATCATTAAATATATTATATAAATAATTTAATTTTATTACTAAAATTTTTATTGTGATCAACCTAATTTATTACTAAAATTAAATATAGGTTATAAACTTTTCTTTTAAATTTTTTCCACAATCATAATCTTTCAATTCCTTTTTTTTTTTTTGCAATCACAATCATATTTTTATTATAGATATTACATCAATTATTTTGCCATGATTTTTATCAAAAGAAAATTAACACAAGATTCATTTTGCTTTAACGTGATTGTTTACAACAACTAAGACATAATCTTGATTTTGAATTTTAAAAGGAAAAATATTATAGATGATATCGATGGTACCAATAGTTTGATATCAGCGATCATACATCCATATATATTAAATACAAAATCAAATTGATCAAAATGATATTAGACAATCACAATTATTAAATATATTATATAAATAATTTTATTCCATTACCAAAGCTTTTACTGTGATCAACCTTATTTATTGCTATAATTAAATATTGGTTATAAACCTTTTTTTTTTTTTTTATTTTTTCCACAATCATAATCTTTTAATTTTTTTAACAATCATAATCATATTTTTATTATAGGAATTGAATGAATTATTTTGCCATGACTTTTATCAAACAAAATTAACATAAGAATCATTCTCCCTTAAAGTGATTATTTACTAAAATTAAGACATAATCTTGATTTTGATTTTGAAAAGGAAAAATATTATAGATGATATCGATGACACTAATAATTTGATATCAATAAACACACATCCATATATATATTAAATATAGTATCAAATTAATTTTGTTCAATTGATCAAAATGATACTAAACAATTACAATATTAAATTAAAAATATTATTAAGTATAAAAAATAAAAATCCAAAAATTCAAAAAAATAAATCAAAATTAAAAATTTACCTCTCTATATTTGCTTTAAAATAGAAAGAGTTTAAAATTTGAATTTTCTAATTGAGATTTTATTATTAATTATTAAAATATATGTTTGCACAAAATTATACTTTCTTATAATCAAACAAAATTTTAAATTTTTCACGAGATGATAAATAAATATTATTATTATTCTTTGATATTTAAAATTAATTAGTATACTTTAAAATAATTCTATAACCATTATAATTACAATATTAGCTTTGTTGATTTAGAGATTTTACATACCAATTTTTATTTGTATTTTAAGTAGCAAATAAGATGGAGCAAATTGATAAATTTTAAAACACATTTCAACAGAGCAAATTAATAAATTTTAAAACAAAATTTCAACTATACTATGTTTGGAATCAATTTTTTTTTTTTTTAGAATTCAATCCATTTCATTTCAATAGAGATGATTTCAATTCATTTGTAAATAAATTCTAATGTTTGGAAATAATATTAAAAATAATGATTTCAAATCATTTGGAAATGACTTCTTTTGTTTGAAATGTATTAAAAAATGCATGAAATTTAATTGAAAAGTAAAATTTAATGGTATTATGATAAAAAAAATGATAGAAAGATGGTAAAATTATTAATATATCATATCTTCCATAGCAAATAAAATGAATTCTAGTGAAATCCTTGACAAATTTGATGGATTTGATAATGATAAAAATGTAATTTAAACAGGAATTGTAAATAAAATGAAATGAAATGAATTCTTCTTTTAACTTAATTCCAAACGCCATTTAAAAAGAAATTTATTTCAAAATGAAATGAAATCATGTTTTTGGATATTCCAAACAAGGGGTTATAAAAGTTAAGAATGGATATCTATCTCTCTTTATAGAAACAACTAATAAATCATTGTTTAACTGTAATAATTGCAAATAAAATTTAATCAAAAGATGATAAGAAATATCTATTTAAAAATAAAAATAAGAAATCAATTAAAAAGTTTTAAACTATAATGATTAAATTAAAAATTAAATTGAATTAGATGTTATGATAGATTAGTTTAACTTAAAAATAAATAAACATAAAAGTAAATATGTAATACCTGGAAAACAAAGTTTGGCAGAAGGACCAAATTGAAAAATTTGACAATGACTAAATTGAAAGATTCTTTGAATTTGGGCCCCAGTGTAAGGCGGTGTAAAGTTTGGGGCCAAAACATAATTTTTCCCATTTTTTTATTATAAATTTCCCCCATCCTAGTTTCTTTTTCATGCTCGACCTCTCTCTCCCGAAGCTTCCTTCTCCCCTTACTCTCTGGTGGCTTGCGTTTGGCCTCTCTCTCCTTTAGCCTGTCGTCTCCGGTGAATTCTAGCCACCGCTCAACATTCCAGCTTCTTCGTCTCCTCTCGACGTGCGTTTGGCCTTCCTCCCAAACTCCTCTATTTTGTCTAGCTCCGTTTTGCATCGGCAAGGGAGATTTCGGTCGGCCACCGCCATTGTGACCTGAGCTCTTCCTCCCCAGTGTTTCTCCTTAGCTGGATAAGTTCCTAGTAGCTTGGCTTCATCTTGCTATCACTGTTGCTACTGGTTCGGCTAGCCATGGTTTTCGGCCATCAGGGGCGCTCCGATCGGTGACGAACTACCTACTAGTGCAGTAGGACCTGGTGAGCATTCCTAGATCATTAGTTTTATTCCGTAGTGATTGTATAGTTAGATGCCAAGTTATTTGTGTAGAAACCCTATGGTGTGGTGTTGTTGAAAATTAAAATCTTGCTATAAATTTGCTACAGAAACATCATCATAATTGCATTGTGAATGTCAAAATTCCAATTATGGGGTCACAGTAGAAATTCCCAGTAGACGGTTCAGAGTGTTTAAGGTGAGTGAACGGTTCCCTCATGTAACGTTTCCCTTCTTATTTTTGATATTATATTTATCTATAAAATATTATGATTTTTGAGAAATTGGGATTTTATTATATGTTTATGTGATTTCAAATTTTGATCATATGTTGTTCGTGTTTATGATAATGAGTTATTATGAGGAAAACATGAATTCTGTCTTGATCGTATTATGATAACTGATGGAAATATTTTCTACATGTTAAATTTGAATTGAAAAAAAATACTTTTGTTGTTTTCTGAATATTTTGATTAAGTTGCTTACCTGAAAATGGATTGTGGTATACTATGATGTGGAAACAATGTTGTTGAAGGATCATGTTATATGATAAATTTTGTTGAATAATTTAAAAACTTCGGAATAGGAGGGACAAACTCATTGGGAACCCACGAGTGCACTCATGTGAGTGTGTGTCATGGAGAGAGAAGGTGGGACAGGGATAATAGCGTGAGGACCCGACAAATATGCTAGATGAGTCATATGGCATGAGCACTTGGCGGACGTGCTAGATAAGCCATGCTTATGCGAGATGATGATGTGATGGTTCCCTTTTGGAGTTGCCCTTGAGATTGCAGTAGATGTTTAATGTAAGAAGCTTTGGTAAATTTTGAATTTGTTATTGATTTGATTCCTCGCTATGTTAATATACTAATTTTATTTTATGGTATTGGATCATGATATTGATAACTACGTTGTTGAAATCTATACATCTATTTATTTGATTTTTCTTGACTATTGATATTTTGAAATTGTTTTGAAAATTGT
>JANHAO010015726.1:0-14696 GCA_026873985.1 Saraca asoca | reverse complement strand
AATTAATAGGATAAGGACCCCAAATATCTGAATGTACTAACTCAAAAGGGGATGTAACTCATTTATTAACTCGAGGAATATAAGATTGACGATGCTGTTTGGCAAATCGACATGACTCACAATTTAAAGTAGAAACAGAGCTTAAACTAGGATATAATTTCTTTAAAGACACTAAACAAGGATAACCCAAACGACAATGTAACTGATGCGGAGTGAGGATAGTAGATGCAGCAATTAACTGAGGGACTTTTTTAATCAAGAAGGTACAACCCATCATATTCGTATCCCCTACCAAAAATCTTCTTCATCAAAAGATCCTGAAAAACATAATAACCAAGAAAAAAGAAAACGTCGCAATTATAGGTACGTGTTAATTGGCTAACAAAAAGTAAATTGAATGGGAACTTGGGCAAGCATAAAACATTAGATAAAGAAAGATTAGGTGCGACATTAACTATACTACTTCCAACAACAGAAGCAGTAGACCCATTGGCTCAAGTAACATAGGAGGCAGAAGATTTGTGAAAAGAAGACAAAATGCCTGTACTACCCGTCATATGATTAGTAGCACCTGAATCAATGACCCATCTAGTACGATTACCTGTCTGAACCACAGTGGCAGTGGCTATGGATTGGATGGGTGGCGATTGCTGAAAGGCTTAGAATTGAAGATATCGAGCATATTCCTCCCCAGGTATGATTATTCCATGAGTAGGCTCAGACTCTAGTGCAGGAGTACTAGTTGTAGTTTGTGCAAATGGTGGTGGTGCATTTTTTAACTTGGGACAATTTTTCTTGATATGACCAAGTTTTTTACAATAATGGCAAATGTAGGCATTATTAGAATCATGCCCCCTTCCTCTTTTTCCTCTACTACTACCATGACCCCCTCTAGTACCAGACCCAATCAAGGCAGATGACTCACTAAGAGTTGTAGTATTAAATTGAGAAGGCACATCTCCAACGTTTTGAAGAACACGGTAGAATGCATTTACCAGTGTGAGTGGTTCAGAACTGGTCAGGATTTGTTGACGGGTAGTGTTAAGTTCAAGAGGTAGAGCCATCAAAAAACATAGAGCCCCCAATTGTTCCCGTTGAGTCTACATCACCTCAATATCCATAATAATCAGAATAAGAGCATTCCATTGTTCAAAGAAACGATTAACATCAGAATATATTTGTGAAATTGTTTTACCTTTTTTATCGGGCTGAAACAATGATACACATAAGTTGTATATCTGGTGCAGATTATCTTTTCCTGAGTACAGTCTCTCAAGGAAAATTCACAAGTCTTTGACTGTTTTGCAATGAACAGTACTATCCTCAACTTCACTTGTTAAGGTATTACACAAGAGGCCAACACAAACGTCGATCTTCTACCATCCATTTAACTTCAGTGTCATCCGTAGGAGGATCTGAAGTAAGGTGATATGCCTTTTCAATCCCCTCAAAGAAGTATTCAACCGCTCTTTTCCAAGCAAGATACTGTGGGCCTTTTACATCCAACTTTCGATCAGTGATTCTAGCCGATGTTGGGATCAGATCTGAAAAGAGGATTTTGCATTCTAATTTTTCAGCATCCCCAGAGGTTGGATTTGTATTTTTTGTACTCAGATCAGAAGTAGAGTCAGCCATGATAGTTTAATCAACCAAAAGATCAGAAAAAACAGCACTAGAATTGAAAAAAAATAGAAAAAACTATAGTAGAACTTTTCAAATCAAAGATTGAACCACACAAGAAGGTGTGCTAGCTGTCGGAGGAGCTGCAGGAGGAAACGTGTGGCTGGAAAGGTCCTCACGTGCCTCCACGCGCCAACGGAATGCTCTGCGTATGGCCCTCACGCTCCACTCAGTACTGCGTGCATGTGCTATACATGCCGCCCAGAGAGATTCGCAGTCCATCGACTTACTACCCTGTCAATCTAGATTTTTTTGTTTCTGCCTCATGCACTCCGCAATCTTCTGGACAGATCTGAACTCCTGTGCATGTGCTTCTAGACAGATCCGAGTTTCTTTTTTTGTCAAAACTGATGACTACTAGCTGCCACAGATGTTGTATCTAGACACTGGATATTCACCGCCAAACAAGCAATCTGAAGATTGCTGCCAGATAAAAACTGTCGTGACTCATGGCATCAAAAGAAGAAGAAAGAAGGAGAACAGGAAGAGAGAGGATGATTTTTGTTTGGTTTGGTTGGGAAGGGAGAAAATATCTAGGGTTTAGAGTTTCTAGATACCATGTTAAGAGAAAGATAAAGAAGATGTTATTATGAAGCCATGCTCTATAATGAGCCAAGCATATATATTTATAATAAAGATGTGTACAAGAGATAGAGTTCAAATAGAACTCTAATAGATCTGGACTTATCACTTATCCTAACCTACATAGGCTTATCACTAATCCTACATAGGCTTATCTTTTTAACTAACTAACCTAATCACTAAAAAAAAGCATAGAGCTCCCAATTGTTCCCGTTGAGTACGCATTGCCTCAATGTCCGTAATGAAAGGAATAAGAGCATTCCATTGTTCAAAAAGACAATTAACATCAGAATAAATTTGTGAAATATTTTTACCTTTACCATTGGGCTAAAACAAGGATATGCATAAATTGTATATCTAATACGGATTATCTTTTCCTAAGTAAAGCCTCTTGAAGAAAGTCCATAGGTCCTTGACTGTTTTGCAATGGATAGTATTATCCTCGACTTCACTTACCAAGGTATTACACAAGAGGCCAAACAATCATCGATCTTCCACCATCCATTTAACTTTGGTGTCGCCTGTAGGAGGATCCAAAGTAAGGTGATCTGCCTTTTCAATACCCTCATAGATATATTCAATAGCTCTTCTCCAAGCAAGATATTGTCTACCTTCTGCATTCAACTTTCGGTTAGTAATTCTAGCAAATGTTGGGATTAAACCTGAAAAAAAGTTTTTGCATTTTGATTTTTCTTCATCCCTAGAGGTCGAATATTTGTTTTTGGTATTCAGATCAGAAGTGGAGTCAGCCATCACAAATTTTTCAACCAAAATCCTGAAAAAACAGCACCAAAATTGCTAAAAAAAATAGAAAAATGATAGCAAGAGTTTAAAAACTCAAGATTCAACCACACATGAAGGTGCACTGGCTGCTAGAGAAGCTGCAGGAGGAAGTATGTTGCCAGAGCATGCCTCACTTGCTGCCAAATTTCTCTATGCATGGTCCTCACGTGCCACCTAGAACAGAATGCGTGTTATGCACGTGCTGCCCAAAAAAAACTGTCGTCCATCGATCTACTATCCCATCAACCTAGATTTATTTTTCTCTACCTCATGCACTTCGAATCCCTCCAGACAGATTTGAACTTCTCTGCATGTGCTTTTAGACAGATCTGATTTTCACCAAAATTGATGACTACCAACCTTCACAAACACTGTACCCAAACATTGGATACTTACCACCAAACATGCAATTTGAAAATTGCTGCTGAATAGAAACTGTCGTAACTTACAGCATTAAAAGAAGAAAGAGGAGAAGAAGAAGGAAGAGAAAGAACAAGTTTTGTTTGCTTAGGTTAGGAAGTGAGAAAATATCTAGGGTTTAGAGGGCTCTAAATACCATGTAAAGAGAGAAGAAATTATGAAGTCATGTTCAACAATAAGACAGGCATGTGTATTTATATTGAAATTATGTACATCAAGTAGGATTAAAATAGTTCTAATAGCTTTGTAATTTATTGACCTATTTAGGCTTGTCACTTATCCTATGTAGGTTTATCACTTATCTAATCCTAGGCTTATTACTTAAACTAACCTATGCACTAATACATATGTCATTGATATATAGTTTTAAGTCAATCAAGTATTCCTATTTCAAGAAACACAAGTATAATTAATGTACTTTAACATCTGGTAATTCCATCATGCAAGTTTAATGGACCATGGAACTGGACAGAATTGCATTGATGTTAGCCATATTAATTAGGCTATCAGATAAGATAAAAGTCAGGAAGAAGATTACAGCATCCACAGAGGCCTCGGCTGGGCCTTTGAAGTAGCTGATAGATCCTTCAAGAAGTCTTCTATACCCTTGCTCTGGAGCAATCAGATGGGGCTGATACCCATCAGCTTCTGTAACAACTCTCTGGACATTTTTCAAGGAAAGATGACGATCAAAGGGGAGCTTTTTCAAAGCAGCTGGTAATTGATTGTCAAATACTCCATATATCCGGTCACCACCAGGACGCCTGAAATAGTAGTTGGTTACTTAAAAAATACATAAACTTCACAAGAGAGAAACATGCTGAGAGAAAGTTTATCTGTATAAAATTCTTTGGTTAGAAAACAATTGGATATTATAATAATGTATCTGATTGAACTCAACTCAATTACTCAATTATGTCACCTTAGGATATTATAATAATGTAACTGATTGAATTGAACTCAATTGTGTCACCTTTTGAAATATGTGTGCTCTATAAGTGTGAGAAAGTTAGTGCTTTTATGCGGCAACTGAAAATAAAATATCGATAATTATAGTGTCTATGATATAAACATATGAAAGAAATTTCAAGTACAAGATGGTGGTCTTGGCTTGTTTGTAATGTCCAGCCAATGGCTTTTTCAGAATTTAGTCTTTAATGGATATTTATGGGGGCTAAAGCAACCTATCAGTTAGATTATTTTGCTGTTTTTTGTCTTTAACTTTGTTCCTTCTTGCTGACTTAGAGGTTATCATATCCTTGCGTTTTCTGTTATCTTATTTTGGTCAATAAGAATTTCTTCTATTATAAAACAGAAACAAATAAACATATGGAATAAAATATATGATATTTACACTAAGCACATTCTTCACAAAATTACAGTACAGCAAGAACAAAGGCATAAAATTCTATAATTTTTTTTTTAAAATCAGAAAACTAAAATCATTTCAAATCAAATGCTATAATTTAATGATGGAACTTACCCTCCATCTAGATGTTCCTTAAAGACTTTGTCAAATGCACGGCACATTTCTAAAATAGTATATAGCTGGGCCTACAAAAATAGAAGTAACATAATTCAATTCAATGAGGAATCTAGCTATTATATAAAACTAAAATGATTGTTTTCAGCACAGGTCTCAGCTCTGACCCCTGAGTCTACTGCTATGGGCCTGCCTATGCGGTCCAACTCTGCATTAAGCTCATCGATGGTCTTATTTATCAAGGCAATGATGCTAGGGATGCGCTGCCTGATAACATGCTCCAAGTGCTAAAGTGATGAAATCCAGTGAAGGAAGGGAATTACTCATGATAGAATTATTCATTGTTCAAAATAACAACACTACACACAAGCACAATGTTAAAGTAAATGGCTTGAAAAATATATCTATGAGAAGACCTGAGATAGAAGCTTAGCAAGATATTCTGAGCCCATCTTATGTGCCAAGTGTCCATATTCAGGGCTTGTCTCAAAATATTCACGCTCCTTCTTGCGAGCAACAATCATGTCAACATTTTTATTAATGTCAGCTTGTGAACGGTTCACAATTCCAACCCACGGATGCTGCAGCCTGTATTGCCTTCCTTCAAGAACCTTCAGGAGTCATGTAAGAACAGTATTCATATTTTAACTCAGATAAATACAGATGAAGTGAAGTTAATAACAAGAAAATTAATTAAAACATCAAAACAGAAGATTCATACATCAACAGCGTTGGTTCCCTTATCCATGAGATCAAGTTTTGTACACACTCCAAATGTTCTTTCACCTAAAACAAATATAATTAAAGATCTACCAAGATGAATGTTGCTTAAAAGGAAAAATAAAGATACAATCATATTTGGAAACATAGTATCTAGCATTAAAATTTTGATATTTTCAGCATACCTGAAGGATCAACTTCTTTAGCAAGTTTTATAGCATCTGAAGTGGCAATATCTTGATTTGCAGGAGAGATGGCCAATATAATGCAGTTTGGCTTCACAATCAGATAGCTCAATTAGATATTCTAGGATAAAACTTAAGAAGGTAAAAGATAAAGAACTCATATGGGAAATGACTTTGAAGAAGGAATGCAGGGAAAACACATTCTATTTGCTTCTTGTTGAGAAAATAATTAGGGTTTGTGTTGGAGAAGAAATAGAGAGAGGCTAGAAAGAGTTTAGTGAGAACACAAATAATACAATTGAATAAATAAGACTGATAAAGTACATTGAAAGACTTAATCCCACTCCTCTATTTATATAAAGCCTATATAAGAGGTAGGGTTCTAATAAAACTCAATAACTTATTGGCTTATCTAAACTTATGACTTATCTCTAGTATTATAGTCTAACTAAATTACCTTATGACTTATTAGTCATATATTCTATCTCTACTTTCTAACACTTAGTGTAACTACAAAAACTACACAGCATTATTGAACACATCATTTTCAAGTTCCAAAGAAGCTTAAGTTGCAAAGTAAAGGCTCAAGAATGGTTTTTATCTTTTAAGATGTCCCTTCATATGTAATCCCTTTGGGCTTGCCAGATGGACAGATTATAGAACCATCAAGAATTATCAAATAAACATTTTCTAGAATGGGGCTGCCACGGATAGAATTCTTGACCTCTTGGTCAAAGAGACTGTAAAACCATCCTAAACTGAAATAACAGGTAAGAAATCAGTTAATCCCTTTCTCATTAAACTTCACCATCCTTTTTCTTAAAATTTGAGCCGTGATATGATTTCATTTTCTATCCATGTTCCATCCATCAGTTTAAAATTCCGTCAATCAAGTACACCCTTCTTGGTCCAGCACACATGCAGATCTTATGTATAATGAATACATGGCTGATGATGAGGCAACATGACAAATCATCTGAACAGGGAAATTAGTATAAAACGGATACAAGCAAAGATAGAAAAGAAAAACATATTGTAGATCTTTTATTTATTACAATTTTGATGTTAATTTCTTGTGACTCATGAACTGAGAAAAAATGAATAACATAAATTTCTGGCAAGAGATTCCCAGCATTGAAGAAGGATGTTTTTCTTTTTCTTGAAGGATGGTTGGTCACTTGAATATGTCTTTCTTTAAGGGGAGTTATGGTAAAGGGAATCAATCTTCCTTCCCTAATCAACTTTGATTTGGTCAAGTTCTTTAAATCATGCTTTTTTATTAATTTATAACATTGAATTTTATCCTACCAATGCATTCTTATGAAGAAAGAGTGTGATTACCTTCTCAACATAAGAACGGACCATGTTTTCAATATCTTGAACGATAGACTCAGATTGTCCCTCTGGTAAAGAGAAAACCCAATTTTCATTATCCACCACACTCTGATAGTTCTTATCATAAAAAGTACCACTTTATTTGAATAAAATAAACCAGGAAAGTGTTAAACTTACCTACTGCAACCTTTGTCAACCCAGGAAGGTCGATAAGAGTTAAGTTCACAACTGCAGACAAACCCATGGAAATTCATCATTCAACTCAAACCAATTCAATACAAGAAAAGAAAACATTGGAAATGAACAGAATTATAAGTCCTCCATATAACCATTGAAGAGGATGTGGTCTTAAAAGATAGACCTCATTGTCTCAAGTGATAGAAACTGATTATTTTTGTCAAAGTTTTATGAGATTCAAGAGAGACATGGTACATGGTAAGAAAATGTTAAAAGCAGAAAAGACAGCTAAGCCAATCTGAAGTGAAAACTATATACATCATCTTTAAAAAAACTATTGTTACAGGTCATCAATGGTTACCACAATAAATGCTAAAGAAAGGGAAATTGTAGAAAGGATTCACAGGAAAAAGTTACAATATCTTGAATGCCTCAATCAATTGCTAGCAATTTCCATGTCAACAATTGGTAATGTAATCACAAACCGTTTGGGGAATATATGCTGAGGTCAATCAGAAGCAATTATTATATTATCAATTGGTATTGTAATTACCATTTGGGGAATATATGCTAAGGTGAATTGGAATGTTAGAAATCTGCTTTGTCTGCCCAGTTATACGATCTGTTTCATCTGAAATTTCCTTCCTAACAGCAGCTGCATGAGCGGAAAAGAAAATTAAAGATTAGCATTCATAGTTATAAGCTTCAATTATATAAAACTTAAAATTTCAATGAAGCTTACACAGTTGAATCTATAACCTCGCTTCTAATAAAGAATCTTTGAATAGTCAAAAGGAGTCTAAATCATGGATTAATATGTTTCTCAAATCCATCCCAATTATCATAAAATTCTATCCTTGAAATAACTTTCATATCATATATGTGAACCCCAAAATTAATTAATTTTCCTCCTGTCACCTAAACAATTGTTTCATAAAATAATAAATTTAACAAAGCAAAAGCGAATTGTCATGTGCAGAAAGATCAAAAAAACGCTATTGTTTGTGTGCATCTGTTTGTAGTGTATTAACAAAGTTGTCCTTTAATTAATACTAAACATGTTTGGTGATTATTCGTTAACTATTATGATGGATGTTTTGTTTAAAGTGGATTATCCATAATTCCTCTTTGCTTTTAAAATGCATGTGCATGGCTGCAGTTTGCTATTCCAGAATGATGTCTATCTAGTTGAGTTATTGAGATGAATAGGTTATATTTCAATATTTTCAAGCTTAAGGAAATATAAACACTAGGTGCTATTTTTTTAGAGTGCATTAATAGAACTCTCTATGCAAGTCTTTCTGAGTTATAATTTTAACTTTCTGAAAATAATGTTAAAATAAACCAATGTGATGTGAACATTGGCCATATCCATATAATCAATACACTTTTGCGTCACCCTGGGCCATGTAAAGGCCATCATGTAGTTTAGCAAAGAGATCCAACGGTCTAGTAATGGATGATTCAAGGATTATATTATATTATATATGTGCTCGTGTGTGGAAGATGGATCAGATAAAGTAAAAATAGGATTCATCTTGATTTGCACAGGAATTGGGTGGCAACTTTGTCTTGATAGACATTTTTCCTTTTTGAGGATTTCTTGTCCTCTACTTTTGTTCTCTGTTTCTCTTCTGTAAAAGTTTCTTTTTCAATCAAAAAAAAAAAAAAAGAAAAAGGGATTCATCAGCCTATCCAAAGCCATGTTGAATCATTAATGCACTTATCTTATTCAGAACAGCCACGAAAGGTATGAGAAAGTATTACATGACAATGTTTCAAACTACAACTGTGATAGTCACACCAAACAATGGACATATAAACTAACATCATAAATACATATATAAATCGAGCACTTTAAATCTCATCTATAATCCTATCTCTTTTATTTCCAGGGCAATAAATTAACACCGATGTATATGGAGAGTAACATCGGAGCAATAATTATTAGCTCTTTCCGAAAGTTGAAAGTTGTTGAAATTTGAAAATCATATGGATTTGAGTATATCATCAGAAGCCACAAAATCAATCATCATCTGTGGATTGAGGGAAGCTCCATTAATCTCAATTAATTTCCAGTCCTAACTTACTGACACCAACTACTTTGAAATTTATTAAGGATGAAATGAAATGACAACCATACAAGTATGATATTAGCTTATCATTACTGCATATCCTACTCAGACAGAAAAGTGATACTTTTATTAGAAAATCAACTTACCAAAATCAGTGAATCTCTTTCTTGGTGCATGAAGAAACTCCGCATATTCAGGTTGCCCATCCTCTGTCTTATGAAGTTGCAGCACAAGTGGCCGCCTTGTGACAATGCCTTACAAATTATTAAAGATAAATGTCATAAAGCAATTCGGAGAAAAGAAAATGTCACTCTTCATTGTCATTAATGGAATAATGCTTGACTTTTGGGTGTGAAACTGGAAGGATCATGTGCACCTATTACTTACTTAGGGCAAAAATTGCTCAAAACAAACAGGTATTACTTCATGACTTTTGCTTTTGCATATTTTCTGACCCAAGCTCAATTCTATGACATTTCATACTTGACAATGGAATCAGCTTTCAATGTCATCAGCATACCTCTTTTGTCTATCACTTGTTTCTCAGCTACACTACTGAAGATATTGATAACAAAATTAAATGATACAATGCATAGAAAAATCTGAGCTTTACCAGATCCACGAGGCAGAAAATCTCTTCCCACCACACTTTCCAGTACTGATGACTTCCCAGAACTCTGATTTCCAAAAAAAAATTATGTATATGTACACACACACACACACACAAAATCCTTCATAGTCAAAACCAACAACTTTAAAATTGGATTAAAAATTCATTCGTTTTGAAAACCCACAAACATTTAAGAGAAAAAAAAAAAAAAAGGAACATGATGAGATGAATACCTGGCCTCCAACCACAGCCACCGAAGGAAGAGCCTCCCAGAGGGACATTCCCTCTCCACCATGGTCACCCAACACAGTACAAGCCCTTTGAATCTTGTTGATAAGACCGATCAAACTCGTCATAGTCGCCATTTTGGATTGAAATGAATGAAGATTACAAACCAAAAAATGAATGAAAAAACAATAAATATTAAATTAAATTAAATTAATGGCAGAGAGTGAAGGATAGCTGAGAAGAGAATGCAGGATCAATGAGAAGGTTTTTTCGATCAGGAGAATAAATGGGTTTTTCTGATGCAGAATATGAACAGAATGGAAGATGCGGAGAAAGCAACCCAACGGAAAAAACGGTTTTTTGGTACGGACGCTTACAAGTCTGTTGAATATTCAAAGTACTGAAGTTCAGTTTGTTTTTGCGGAAGGAAGTTTTAGTTCCAAAATTTTGTATGAAATAATGATATGAATTTCAAAGCTAAAAAGATAAAATTAGGTTATAAAGTCATACAAGATTGTGCCCAGATCCACGAATTGTCGTAAATCTAATGGTTTATTTATTTTTTTTGCAAAATAAAAATATAATTTTATTACAGCAAAGTCCATGCAATATTGTACCATTTTATAAAAAAATATTATATATATTGTCCTTATATTTTATTTATTTGTAATCATATCTATATAATTTGTTTTTATTTATAATTAATTCCTTACTCTTATCCATTTGGAAATTTTCACTAAAATTTACCCTATATAATAAAACAAATTGTTATGTGCGTAATTTAAAAATGATATGATTATTAAAATACTAAAATGACATAGTAAAAATTTTACTATATCACCATTGGATTTCTTACCATTCTTCTTCATTTTTTACAATCAATATTCAAAATCCCAAAAATACAATTTAAGAAAATTTCAATGGACAATATCTAAAGAAAGGAACCCCCCCCCCTCACAAATTTACCCCTCAGGTGCTATAAAAACTATGAAATGTCAATAAACTTACTTTTAATCCACTGTTCAGTCACATTTGTTGAATTTGATTTGACCATCTCTTAGTAGCCCTCTAAAAAAGGGTTCCTCACACATTGAAGTAATTTGCTTTTCTAACAGAAGCCACTTCCGCTTTATGTAGGGAAATTTTGGCGCTTTTGGAATAGGACATGGAGAAAAATATTTGTTATGTGCAAATCACATTGTGTTATGCCATATCATTTAGGTGTTTTAGGGATTTTATAATTTTATGTCACACCTTCATAGTTAATATCTCAATATTAAAGCAGGGTTTTTTTTATAGGTGTATGGGATTTTTTTTTGCTACTCTTTTGCCTCTCCTCTTCTCTCAATACAAAAATTTAATTCCAAATTTATTTAATGAATTATGTCTTTTAACTTATTTGAATTAATGTCTAATTAATATTATTCAAAATCATTCATGTTATTATAATCTATATCCCATGATTTATTTTTTCTCACGTTACTCACTAAAAAGTTGCAACAATTCAATTTAGTCTTCATTGTTAATATATATATTCAACTATATATATATATATATATATAGTGATAATTCAACTACATATTTAGAATTACATTAATATTGTGAATTATATATATTTATATAATATTTTATATACATAAATATAAATTATTTATATAAAACATAAATTAAACATTAAATTGTTTACATAACCTTTACAAATAATTTATTATAATAATAAATTATTTTCTAATAATTTTAATTTTTTTTATTATTAATAATTTAAATTTTTGTTACATTACACAGGTGTAATATTAGTTACTATATTGCCTAGGTTGGAATAAAAATATGTTATTTAGTTTTAGAACTTTTTGCTAAATATCTATAATACTAATAATAAAAAGAATATCTAAATTTGAACTCATTTTCAAATTTCAAATATTAAGTGGCAATGAAAATGAAATAAAAAAATAGTAAAAATATTTTAGACGGAAAAAATACTCATGAACTAGTAAAACTTGGCAACCAAATGTGCTCAGCATTTCATCATATGATTCAAAATGTGCGTTGTATGCATGAAAGAGAAAACAAAATAAGAATATCCCACAGTGAAAGGATTTGGGTAGTAAATGGGGATGTTATGAAACATACTCGCTACTAATGTATTTAAAGAAAAAAAAATTAAGTGATAATTGAAAAAAATGTAGACACTAAAAAATGCATTTTCTAGTTCTGATTTTAATTAAACCAATTTATTTTAATAAAAAAAAAAACAGGAGAGCATATAGTCCATCTTATCTTAGCTATTAAGTTATCTGTATAACCTCAAGAAATTAAATTGCATGATTCACCAAAACTACAAAGACCTTGCATTTTTAATCAGGTTAAAGAACGTGGATCATCTTCCACAAAACAGTTTTGTCTAGTAAACAAGTGAGATTCGCCACCTTATTATGTAATGGTTTGAAGGTTTGTTTTTCTTGAGCTTAATTGAAACCAACCAATGGTTATTTTGCGATCAGCTTGTAATTCAAAAAAAATTCTAGATTGAACCATCTCAGCGTTATTAACAACTTATATATTTAATTTTTTTTTTAAGAAATTAATGCGTATTTTGATTAATTACTTTCTTTGTACAAGTTAAAAATAGGTTATTTATGCTCAACTTAAAAAACTAATGAGAGCATTCTTAACAGATCATCAATATTCACTCACCATGATTTTGTTATTTATCATTGCTTCAATTATTGCAAGATCACCTGCATAATAACTCTCTGGATTTTATATCTCAAATACAAAGCAACAAAGTTTAAAAACCATGGTTCGCCTCTCTCTTTGTGCAAATAATGCTAGGTTTCCCCACCTCCAAGGACCTTCTTAGAGAGAACATATGATGAAACATTCTCAAAGACTAAATACTTACTTTCTTTCTATAATTTTAATAGTAGGAAAAATTCTTACTCAATTTCTTACCCTGAGAGAGAGAGAGAGAGAAAGAAAATTAAAACAGAAAGACATATTACTTCCTCAAAAGTGAATTTCATTGCATATCTTTGAGTCTATCTCTCTATTAATAAAATAAAAATCTCTATTTATTCATTTAGTATATAAAAATATCGAGATATAATTAACGGAGACACTGACGCAACATCTCTTATGCAACATGACTTACTTATTGATGACATGGTCATTTTTTACATGAAAACCTACTTATTCCATTGTTTCAACTTAATCTCACTAATCAAACCATAATCCTCACAGAGTAAACACTTAATTCCATTGTTTATTGCATATGTCTACCTTTCTGTTGTCTAAAGGTAGTATCCATCAGAGTGAATCTACTATCTACAAGTTTTGGTGGAGTTTAACTTGGAATCCTACCAGACAATTATGGAGAAATGCTGAATAATCCTGTCAAACAGGGAGTACTGGGATTTTTCAATCTGAATAAAGTAGGTAGAGCTCTTCATTCTGGAGAATTATCTCCCAACCACACTCCTTACTGTCAAGGGTAATCATTGAGAAGGTAGCATTGAAGAAATCATGCAGCTGAGGTCCAATCGTTCCTGGAGATGGAAGTAAAACTCTAAGCTTTCAACTCTCATTACAAATAACTATCGATCGAAAGTGGGAGATGGACAGAATGTTTCTCTTTACAGCAAATTCTGGAGGCTTCTAAATGGACCGTTACAACAAAATATTTCAAAGGTAAAGGACTTAATTATACATGATTCTTCTTCAGATGGGTATGGTGATGAGTAATTATCATTAGGACTCAGCAATTCAGATACACAAAACCCCGTTTTTTTTTCTACTATGGGAGCCAAGGATTGGTTAGTTTGGCATTGTCAGCCAATGGCCTTTACACTGTCACAGAAGGCTACTAGTAGTAATGAAATATCAGGATTCACAGTTCAACTTTCCAAGGAGAGACCTGTGTCTGCTTCCTCTTCCTTTGAGAGTAATTATTTTCCTTTAGAAATAATGTCATGAGAAACCTGTGACTGCTTACATATTGCCAACAACTGACCTCTTAAATTGCAGGCATATTCATGTCCCAGATAGTCTTCAAAGCTAGATGCCTTCACCCAACTGATTGATACGACCTAAGCAACTTAGAGAACCCATCCCCAAAAGACCGGCCTACTAGGGGAGAGAGCCAAACCACTTAAGTACACCATCAAGCATCCCATACTACTCGATGTGGGACTAGGGGTGTCCCCCTAAGACCCTATCAATGTACCGTCCCTGAAAGCCGACGTCCCGGCGGCTGCACTCTACGACGCTTCACTCGCCCTTTGCGGTCAGCCCCTCCGCAGGTAGCCCTTTCCGTACTGTCGACACCAGCTCTGATACCAATTGTTAAGGACCCTTGCGTAGGATCTAGTCACGGGTCGAGACACGGGGAAACCTGCTTCCCTTTCTCCTGATGAACCTAT
>JANHAO010015725.1:0-14691 GCA_026873985.1 Saraca asoca | reverse complement strand
GAACACAGTGCCTCTTCATCCTTATGGATGGACTGCTTTGAGGTTTCAGGCCAATAATCCTGGAGTTTGGCCTTTTCATTGCCACGTTGAATCTCACTTCTATATGGGTATGGCCGTTGTGTTTGCAGAAGGAATAGATATGGTTGGAGATTTGCCAAATTCCATTATGGGGTGCGGTGAAACTAAAGGCTTTTTTAATCCATAGTTACACTAAATGTAATCCTTTGGATTGATGATGTAATTTTCTCATATTTTGTAGTCAAAGCAGCAAAACTACTCTTAATTGAATATTTCACTTCAAAAGTACTTTTACGTCTCTTAAACCCACTTTTGAGAAGAAATAAAAGTGTTATGCATATTATGTCATCAGGATTTGAAAATATTGATATTAATAGTTTATATATATGTCCTTATCGTTTTTATTAGTAGTAGTTATCAATAGTATCATGTTATGGAAGTCTTTTTAAAACAAAAGTTTGAAGGATAAGATGAATTCTTTGTGACCAACACATACATAATATATAATGTGTTATATATGGATACACACAAAATTTGATAAACCAAAAGAAAAAAAAAGGGTCAAGTGATTTTTTTTTCTTTTAGCTACAAAAGTGCATAGTTATCTATGTACAACCTGATTTGAGATGTCCGTTGAAGCGGAATAAGGTGACGATAGCTGTCCTTTCTATGGCAGTATTAGGAAATTGGTGTAACCTTGTGTGATTATTTAACAACTATTCACAATATATGTGGACCGTCGGATTAAAAAGCCAATATTTGATCAAATTCGTCCATTCAAAAAATGGCTCTTTGCTTGTCTTGCCACTGATGAGATTTTGAGAGTGTTCGATAAATAATTTTTTAATTAATTTTTAATTAATTTGAAGTATTTTATCTATTTGACTAAGTGAATTAGATATTTCGGATATATGATAAATAGTTATTTGAATTAGTTTTTAAACCCTCAAAAAATTAATTTAAAAAGTTCAGAAATCCAAATATATAATGCAGAAGGTCCGATTTGGTTGGACGTGGATTGTTCCGAACTTTTACAAGCCACATTAAGCAAAAGCACTTGAGATGGTGCTCATGGATGAGGAGGTTTGCTCTACATTCATTCCAAATTTGTTCAATTTCTAGTTCTGACTTTGATTGCTTTGAATAGAATGAAATAATAAATCAGAATTTTTGATTCTGTGTGCTTATTTTGTATCGATATGAAGTCTGTGTGTATCCAAACATTCCTGATTATGCATACTGATATACTTTTTTTTGTGTAAAGTGATGTCCTTTCCATTTGTTTAATTTGATTATTGCTATATAGCATAAGCAATTTGATTTGATTATACCAATATAGCATGAGCTATTTGATTTGGTCTGCTGATTTCATATAGCATATATAGCCTGGGCTATTTGTTTGAGTACACTGCTGATCTGGTCTGCTGATTATAGCAATATAGCAAGAGCAATTTGTTTGTGTACACTGATGTACATTGATATGCTTTACATTCATCTGATTTGATTGTAGCAAAATAGCATGAGCATTTTGATTTGATTGTAGCAATACATAGCATGGTCTCTTTGATTTGATATGCTAATTTCATTATTGTCCAACCATTGATTAAGCGCACAGACCCTTTTCTATGGTTTTGATATGACAAGGAAATGGATGATTGCTCAGGTGCATTCTCTGTTTGGGATTCAATGTCAAATCCTATAATCCACATACCTCTATACTTGAGACCAGCGACCTAATCATATTTCGTTTTGAACCTTTTCTGCTTCCAAACTAGTGACAAATCATTATGTCATAAGGGGTCTACATATTCTAGATAGATTTGTGTGCGGAGCTATTGCCAAATGTATAGTAGTAAACCGGTCTTCCCAAGTTTAACCTTTTTATTAGTTCAATGGATACTAAAAAATTGTTCAAAATTCAACATTGCTCTAAATTGCTCTAAAGACAGAATTCTTCGACGAATATGGGGATTTTCCTTAGAGTTTCAAATGGGGTACTCCAGCTAAATGATTAAGTCATAACTTAACAATGAATATGGAGACTGATTTTTTCGTCTCTAAGTTTGTTGAAATGGTATGTTTCACTTAATTATAAAATTAGTGACAGCTTAATGTTATTTTGAAAAACCCATCTCTATTTTCATCAGAAGAATAACAAATTAGAATAACATAATTACACATATAAATATACCAACAGAATTAACACTTTTTTTTTTTTAATCTTTCATCGCTAAGATTGTTACCATATTTCAAACTTCTAATACTTATTTGTTTAAGCGTATACAATCCACCTCTAATTCTGTGATTAATAAAGGTGCCAAATATTAAGGATGAAATATTGTATATTGTTTACTAAATTTGTCACCAAATTTTAAACATTTAAGATAATTCTATTACTTATTTTGAAGATGAAAATCCTGTCACAAATTTCGTCACAACTTTCTGGTGTTAATTTCAAAAATTCTTGCTGTGTTTGTATGTGTCTATGACATTGCTATAGAAGTGTTTGTCACAAATAATTTATCTTATTCTTCAAACTTTGTTTAGAAAACATTCCTACACACTAATAATTTCTATTATTGAAGGTGGATAAAATGAAAACGTGCATATAAATTACTACTATCAATATTTTTAAACCCTAAAACTAATTGTTCAAATGGCGTAACATGTTGTGATATGTATGACACCCATTTATTTTTGGTTATGGAAAGTTTCAACGTTTTTTCCCTCAAAAGTAAGTTTAAGGTAGGCAAAGGTACTTTTTAAGTGAATCCAAACAAGCACTAAATAGTAAATATTCAATAATTAATGAATAGTTTTTTTTTTTTTTTTTTGCTTTAGAGTACAAAATAAATGAAATATCAGAAAATTAGATCATTAATCCAAAGGATTACATTTAGTGTAACTATGGCTTAAAAATGCTTTTGGATTCACCACACCCCATAATATAATTTGGCAAATCTCCAACTATATCTAGTCCTTCTTCAAACACGACAGCCATACCCAAATAGAAGTGAGATTCGATGTGGCAATGAAAAGGCCAAATTCCAGGATTATTAGCCTGAAATCTCAAAGCAGTCCATCCATAAGGATGAAGAGGCACTGCGTTCTTCAAAATGGGATTTTCCAAATTAAACTTTTTGGCATCATTTTCCAAGTCAAATTTCCCTATACCATAGCTCAGAACCCAAAAATCATGCCCACGAAGATGCCATGGATGAGTTTCACTGTCATTTGGATTCATTGTGTTGGCATTTTGCCATATCACATCAACAGTGGAATTGAAATCTAATCTGTAAATGCCCCTGCTTGAAGTGGCATTAGAATTCTGAGGAACACTGAAGATATCATAATTTGCACTGTTGGAGGCAAATTTGAGGGATTGTTTGGAGAGTAATTAAGGATTGCTAAACCCAATGGGGTTGAAGGTCTACAGCTAACAACGTTTGTAGTGATCCAATAATTTCTTGAGGAGTCTTGATTTGCTGTGATAAGCACAGAATATGTCTCACCAGAGTAGATGTATAGATTTTGTACAACAAATGGTTCCACGTAGTGTCCATGAGCTTCAACAACAGTCATATTGTGACCCTACAAAGCAAAACAAATTAGAAAGATTTTTTTTATTTTGTTTTGAAAAAAATAAATATTAGTGTAGATAGGTGAGTTCAATGCTATCAATTAGAGCGTTAATACTACAGTTGGAATAATTTTTTATTTAATTTCCCAACAGTTGTTGAAGGAATTAAAATTAGAAAGATTTTATTAATTCAAAATATTTATGGATTATACTTCATACAAAAAAAAAATGCATACTTGTTTGCAATTTTTCTGAAATTTTTTTATATTTTTATAATTTTTAATTAAAAAATTATAATTTTTTTTTATAAAAATGAGATAATTTTAAATTAATTCGCCACAAACTTAAAGATATAAAAGGATGGCGAAAATTACCTCAATTTGGAAACTAAGAGCTGAAAGGGAAGACAAGCTGCCAATCCTTAGTCTATTTGTTTTCCCAGTCTCAACTGTTGCAACGTGTGGCGAACATTCTGGGTTTGTCGAATTGCACATTTGGTTCGTCATCTCCTGGTCTTTAGTTGGGAAATTCCCGGAAGCATGTAATAGAATAATAATAATAAAAAAAAAAACTAATTTCCTTATCTTTGATTGACTACAGTAGAATCTATTAAACCTTAACGAATTATTCTATTTAAAATCCTCCGTTAACCTAAGCTATCAGATTATATTACTCTTTAAAAGAAAAAAATCTTGAAATTTCCTTCTCTTACTTTATAAAACATTTACCACCACTTTTTATGTTAATCATCGCCTACCACTATTATTATCATTGATCACTGCTTATTAATATTTTTTATCATTAATCACCATCCACTATCACTATCCCCATTGATCACTACTCACTATCATCTTCCACTGTTAATTATTGCCTGCTACTACCATCATCAGCGACTGTCACCTTTATCACCTTTCGCCAATGATCACTGTCCAACATAACTACTATTATTGATCATTGTCCATCACAATCTTTCATTATTAATAATCGTCCAATGTCACTATTAATATTGACCACCACCAAGTATCATCTTTCACTATTAACTACAGCCACTAGCACTATCACTATTAACCATTATCTACTATTATCTATCGTTATTGATCAACGTTTATTATTATTTATTGGCATTGACTACTAGCTACCATTATCTATTGCCATTGACCACTGATAATCACTACCTATCACCTTTGACTGTCGCCAACCACCACCTCTCATCATTGATTATTGTCCACCATGCAACCAAACAACAAGAATAGGAATAATAAATAGTATGATTTTATTTTCTAACTGAATCAAACAAATGAAAAAGTAACTGTTATCATTATCCTTACTCTTCCTTATTGGATTCCATTCCTTTTTTATTTCCACAAGTTAAACCAAACGCTCCCTTAAACTTTTCTCTTGTATTAATCAATAATGATTGATATCAAGCATGAAGTTGATTCAACAATTTTTTCTTTTCATTTAGTATCCAAATAAAAATTTAACTTATAAATAGTTCTAAATACTATAATTGCAATTGCACCTAAGTTGTGATTAAAAATTTTTAGACAAATACAATAACATACCATCGTGATAAAACAAAATTATAGTTACCAAATCTAGTACAATAGTAACATTACAGACTGCAAATCACAGTTGAAAAGCATAATTACATATAATGCCACATTATACTACTACAAAATATAGAAACAACATTGTTAAATAAATGTCGAATGAAAGGTAAATCGATGTAAACATAGGCATGGTGGTGTTTTTGTAAATATGAAGAAAATTACAACATCGATTTCTTTTAAACAACTAACATATAAACTCAATATCACGTTTGACGTCGGTGTGAGTTAAAGAACTAATGTATATTTGTAATTATTTAATTTACACCATTTAGGTTTAAAACATATTTAAAATCATAAAGTCCTTAATTTTTAAATTTTTTTATTAATTTTATCAATTAAATTCTTATTTTATTATATTTCAAGGAACTTTTTATAATCTATAGTCAAATAATTTTTTTATTAATTTATCAATTGAATTAATGCAAATTATTTATGTACAACTAATTTACTGATATAATAATATTATAATTAGTTTTTCATGTTCCAAAACTATGGAATTATAAAATTCTACTAAGACAATAGGAATTGTCAAAATAATTCAAGAAAAATTCAACGCACTTATACTTTGTTTTATGAAGAGACAGATTAGACGTCGATTACACAAGGTATATAAAAAGTCATAGATTAGATGTTAGTTTTGAATTAGGAATCTAAATAGATGTATGATAATACATATTGGTTCCAACATAAATAAAGGACTTTTAAAGTCTCTTCACATTATAAAAAGCCAATGTGTCCCCCTTAACTCTCATTAACTCTATTTACTTGGGAAAATAAGTTTAAAAAGTGGGCGTAAGAATTTCATTCCATAACTTAAACAACTTAAATATATTTGGAGTGATTGTTTAAATTGTGAAATGGAATTCATGTGCTCTACTTTTCAAATTCCTCTTCCAAAGTATGTAGTATGTTGGTAGGATCAATAATTACAAGCATTATTGCTTAGCATCATTTTGCTCAAACTTACTCTGAAGGTTTATAGTTTATTTTTTTCCTTTTTCTTTCTCTTTTTTAATTAGTTTGTGTATAAATAATTAATTTCTATTTCCTTTTTCCCTTTAAACATGGCATATGCAATGATCCTTTTAAAAAAAGGATAATGGTTGCACTTAATGTGTTTATGTTGTCTTGTAAACTACTTAATTTTGATATATGTCTTGTCTCTTGTTATTACAAGCAATCTTAGAAACTTCAACAATTTAATGCTAAATTGTTGCAAGCCACCTTGAAGTTTGATTCAACAATAATACTTTTGTTGCAAGCAATGGCATAATATAGAGTTTCAATAGTAATATTGTTTTGTTGCATGCTTTACTAGCAGCAACAACTTCTAAAGCTAAACTTTTCATTAAACATTTTTCTTCTATTTTGTCTCAATGCTCTTTTTTATGTTTCTGTAAAAATATAACTTGATGTAGGTTTTTGTCCAAATTTTCTTTTTGATGTTTCTGTAAAAATATAATTTGGAGCAGGTTTCTTTAATTTAATTAAAAAAATTATCAAATAAAAACAAAATAATTAAAATTCATAGGCAGAATATTCCTTTGAATATGCCTAATAAAATTACTAATGTGCACTTATGTGTAGATTTTGAAAGTATAGGCGAGGGCTATGTAATTTCAATAAAGTTCACAGAAGGGCAAAGCATTTTGCTCGTTTAATATTGTTGGAATAATTGTTTTCCTAAATTCTCCCTCTATTCTTTTTTATCAATTGTTTAAGGTGTAAATATAAGGATTAAGGAGGTATAAGATAGACTTAGTTTTAACAAAAAAAAATGTTATTTTATGCTAGTTTACCCTTTATTAAAAATCAAGTAGTATGTGGAAAAATTGAAAATTTATTAGAGTAATAGGGGTAAAATTAGAAACAAGGATAATAAATGCAATCTTGATAATATATAGCGATAGATAAAAATGAATAAAAAAGGTTATCTGAGCCATATAAAAAGAAATGGAGGGAGTATATAAATATGAGCTTCATAAACATTGATTAAGGAGGATTTAATGACATTAGAAACATATCATTCTCCAAAATTTATGTGCTTTTATTTCAATGCTTTATTAATTTTATTTCAATGACAAAACTGTTCAATTTTTTAAACAAAAAAATCTATAACTAATATCCACTAAATCCTAACCACTAAATAATAGATTCTAAAATCCCAAATTCTAAATACTAAAATTGTAACCATTAAATCCTTAAATCCTAAACTCTCCATTAAATTGTAGAACCATATCTACTGCACTCTAGAACCCTAACTACTAAATTCTAAATCTTAATCATTAAATTTTAAAACCCTAAAGCCACTAAAAGTGGTCTAGTGGCAAGGGACTTGGGTAGTATGATGGAGGTCTTAAGTTCGGACCTTCTTACTATATCAAAAAAAATCTTGAAACCCTAAACATTATTTAATTTTAATGAGGGTATTTTTGTCCTATAAATTGATGGACAGAATGCATCTATTATTCTAGTTGAAAATATAATATGTGACATAAATTCTTTGTTGAAAATATGATTCTCTATGTGTAATATATACTCTTAAGTAGAGCTCCACTAGTTAACAAATGCATTTATGAATAAGTATTAAAATACATTTTTCTAAAATTAATTGGATAATTATAGAGGGCACTCAAGCTCTTGAGAGGTTGAGTGTTTTTATTATTGAATTACTTTTTTTTGTAATGAGATTTGTGTTTTTTATTTAGTTCATTTACTTTGAGGTTTGATAAAAAAAAAAGGTAATCAAATGGAGAAAACACTTAACCTCTTAAGAGCTTGAACTTCCCGTAGAATTACCCTAATTAAATACATAGTTGACTAGAAGTTTACCAAGTTATAATTAGGGTCATTGATTCACATAAGAAATAAGATTTTGTGAGAAGTTGAACTTCTTAGAAAGTAAATTCTATTATGAATTTCTTCGAGAAATACTTAAAGTTGTTTGATTAACAAAGAGAATTGAAAATTCTTATAGAAAGTTCTTCTTTCTCAGGGGAGGGTAGGTAAGCAACTTTCCACTTTTTGTGTGAAATAGTACTTCCTGGAAAGTCCTACTTCCCAAATTTTATCAATTAATGGTCAAATAAATAACATACTTATTTGTTACTTCCCATATAACCTTTTTGTCAACAAAATGACATTTTATTGTGCAATGCCATTATCATAGATGTAACATAAGAATAGTGAGAATCTTAGAGCATGTTTAGTTGGATGGAATTGATAGGAAATGATCAGAAAGTTAGTTTAGTTGGCACTATGAAATAGGAATGCCCATTTCGTAGGAAAGTCATTCTACCAAATGATGAAATTTCTATTTTATCACTAGAGCAATGGAATAACCATTTCATCATTTATGGAAAGATTTTTTTACATCTTTGCCCTTCGCATCTTTCATATATTTCAAAATTATTCTTATATTAATAAATATTAAAATAATATCAATTTTTAATATTTTTACCATAAAAATGTTTTGATAATTATATTTTAATAATATAATTTAAAAATATTTTTTTTATTTATAAAATAAATATTACTTATTATAAAAATTAATATAAAATAAAATCAATGAATTAGATTTTATTATACTCTTGTTATGGAAAAAATTTGTTAATTATAATTTTGATAATAAATTTTAAATATGACCTTTTTTATTATTTATCACATAAATATATTTTCATTATATTAAATTATATAATAAAATATTCAATTTAAACTATCAAATTGAATAGATATTTATTTTTTATGAGCATATTATTATCATTAGTTATTCTTTTTCCATTCCATTCTTGAATTATTTTGTTGTATTAAACATAAAATAGAATAGAATGTGACCATTTCCTTTCTGGGTATACCAAACAAAATTATGGAATGGTTATTCTCTAAGGATCCAATAAGAATAGGTAAAAAATTTATTTAGTAAGCACTATGAAATGAGAATGTCTATTTCTTGGGGAATGGTCATTCCATCAAATAATAAAACCTTTATTCCATTACAAAATCAATGAAATGAATCATCTCATGATTTATGACATGAACCTTTTATATCCTTATCCCTTACATCTTTCGTATATTCCAAAAATTATTCTTATATTAATAAATAATAAATCAATGTTAACTTTTCAATACTTTTATTATAAAAATATTTTGATAATTATATTTTTAATAATAAAATTTAAAATAAAATATTTCTATTTTATTTGTAAAATATATATTATTTATTATACAAAATTATTTAATATAAAATAAAAATCAATGAATTAGAATTTATTAATATATAAAGAGAGTTAAAATTATGAAAAGAATATTAGTTAGCATACTTGAAGAACAAACTAATCTCATAATATTAATAAATGTTGGAGATTTTTTCCAATTATTATAATGAATATATGGATATGATATAATTATTATATAGCTTGAGGAATTGAAGTCTTTATCACTCTTTTTTGATAGATATTAATTTTATTATTTTTGTTATAAAGGTTTTATTATAATTAATTTTTTTATTCTATTCTTTCAATATTTTGTTATATCAAACATAAATATGGATTGGAATATTCATTCCATTCTTAATCATACCAAACATAATTATAAAATGACCATTTCATTCCAATTTCATCCCATCAAATGTAACATTATCCATTTTCATTTTATTTTTCATTCCATCCAATCAAACAAGTTGTTAGTTTTACTAAGTGCATTTAGTTGTGTGCACTAAGTTAATAAAAAAATAGATATATTATTTTTTAGTACACATTAATACATTATTTCTTTTCTATTATTGTGCTTTTTTTTAATTGATTTAATGTGCACAATTTAAATAAAATTAGTACTACTAATAACGTTTTGCACCAATATCATCTACCTTTCATAATTTACACAAGCTAAAACATATTTGAATTTTGTAAAGTATGTTTGGATTAATGTTGATTGCCTTCTTACACATTTAAGAAATTTTACATTCACAGTTTTGAGGATTTTTTTTTTTTCATTAGGAGACTTTGACTCAAGTGTTATATGATGTTATTTGAATTTCTTGCTTTTCTTTGTATTTTGGATTTAATTTTGAATTTTTGTACGTGTAAATCTTGTGGATTAATCATTCCTGTTAAAAAAAACACTTTTTTTTTGGTTAAAAAGTTACATTTTCCTTGAGTTCACATTTCTTCGAACTTGTCTTGCTTTGTTTGTCAGTTGTAGTAAGTTCAATACATATATGACTAAATCAAACACTTTCGTACTTACCACGAATTTATATAATAAAATCGTAACACGCAGGGACCCGTGGTTTCTTGTATATATCTTCAACCATTATTCCAAATTGGATTGACGGAGCCATGCGGGTTTAGTTAATTTTTTGACTATTTTTCCATCAACCTAGACCTTGCTATTTGCATTATTGTTTACTGAATTCCAAACTATTTTGAATTTGATTGTTTGTGCATCACATGTTTCTCATGTACTTATTGAAAATAAATCTTATCCAGCCCTCCATATTGAATATAATATGCCAAACCCAACAAAAAAATATCAGATTTGTGTATACATTTATGAAAATCAAGTGTCCTAGCATATACAAATAATGTTATAAAAAAATTGATATTGCTTGAATTACATTTCTGTATTCGAAATATATATATATATATATATATATTTCTTTCTGATAATGTGAATAAGATTTATATGAAATCAAAATTACTATACTGTGCACAAGGGAATTAAAATATTCACTAAAATTAACATAATACTTAAATATAATTATTACTAACATCACATAACTTGAACATGTAAGATCAGATTAAATTAAATTGTAAAATATGTGTAATTGTTTTGGACACTGAAAACGTAAATATTACCGTACATACGGTACTCATTTTTTATATGACCACAAAGAGTTACTAGTCCTTATCAATATATATTTTTGAAACAGGCTCAAACAAACCTATTTACAACCTAACTATGTTATAAGCATTTTAATCTTCTTATAATCTCCCATCATATTTGAACTCAGAATAGTACAAAGAGGAGCACACTCTCTTATAAAATGAGTTTGTTACTGCACACCCATATCTTTGTAGTAGGCCTAACAACATTTTCTTATACTCCATTAGCTGTAAATTTTCTACCATTTTTTTTTTTAGCATTTAAGGATGTATTTGATGCAAATAGTTTATAAACTATATTTTTAACTTGTAAATTATAGGTTATTTGAAGTAGTTTAGAAAAAATAAAAACTTATTTTTTTTTCAAAATAATCAGTATGTAAAATATCTTTAAAACTAGCATATAAATTACTTGGTAAGTGCGCTATCATATTTGAACTCAAATAGTAAAAAAGCAAACTAAAGTAAAGTAGTGGTACGAAGCATAAGCTGCAACTAAAGTAAAAAATTAATAAATTGAAGAAGAAATTTTAGTATAGCAAAAGGGATTACAATTTCTCTCTCATGATAGGAGAAATGCTCACAAAATGAGATATCTATACTTTGAGTACAATATGGTATATATAGTAATATAAGAGTGGCTCTTTGATAACTCTAGTTACATAAATCTTATCATACATGAATTACACATATCTAAATACATATACTTTCATATTCAAAATATATGCATCTACAATGAGCCTGAATAATATAATCCTAAAATATATGAACTTTGATATAGAACAAGCTAAATATTTTGAATGACAATATTCTCCCATTTAAAGATACTTTTGTTGTAAAGATCTTCCATCCTCTATTAGTAGACAGTTTGCAACATTTCCCTCTATAATGTATTATGAGTACCAAGCTGGTTCTCTCCTCTCTTGAGTTGAGACACAAACTTGTGAAATTGTAAACTCAGCTTGCTCTTGTTCTTCGTGCTTTGAAGCTACTTCAAAAGAATTAAAAGTTTCTTGTTCTTGTCCTTTTTTAACTTGAACCATAATGATCTCTGACTTCTCACTTAAAGTGTTATCATTTTCTTTTTCTTCTACTTTATCTTCTACAAATATCACATCTCTACTGATTATCACCTTGTGGGCAGGATCCCATAGGAGATATCCCTTAACTCTATCAGCATATCTTAAGAAAATACATTTTTTGGATTTTGGATCCATCTTTGATGTTTCTTGGGGGCTGTACATAACATACATATGTAAGCAAGAATAATTAGCTGGCTTACCAATCCACATCTCCATTGGTGTCTTCAGATCAAGTGCAATATCCTTTAACTCCATTATGGGCAGTGAGATCCCACAGGCGATATCCTTTAACTCCATCAGCATATCCTAAGAAAATACATTTTTTAGATTTTGGATCTAGCTTTGATGTTCCTTAGGGGTTGTACGTAACATACATATGTAAACGAGAATAATCAGCTAGCTTACCAGTTCACATCTTCATTGGTGTCTTTAGATCAAGTGCGATTGGTGGTGACCGGTTGATTACATAATAAGCGATCTTGACAGCTTTTACCCAAAAAGACTTGGCCACCCCTATAGTTCTCAACATTGCTCTTGTTCGTTCCAATATAGTTCTGTTCATATGTTCTATTACACCATTTTGTTGTAGAGTATGTATCACTATGTACTGCCTTTTGATACATTCTTGCTGACAAAGGTTATCAAATTCTTCACTGGTATATTCTCTTCCATTATCTGTTCTCAAACATTTGATCTTCTTCTTAGATTCAAGCTCTACTTGTGCTTTAAATATTTTGAAAACTAGAAATACATCTGCCTTCCTCTTTATTGGATACACCTAACATTTCCTGGAGTAATCATCAATAAAAGATACAAAGTATCTTGCTCCTCCTATGGACAGAATTGGTACTTGCCAAACATCAGAGTGGATCAGTTCTAGTTTATCTTTACTTCTTGCATGTGAATTGATGAACTTCAATTTGTGTTGTTTACTAGTAACATAATGCTCACAAAAGGATAATGAAACCTTTTTATGCCCTAGAAGAAGCTTTTGTTTAGTGAGAATCTTCAAACCTCGTTCTAACATGTGGCCAAGTTTTTGGTGCCACTTCACTGTTGATTCTTCTACCAAATTTGCCAATGTAGTAGATGCTTCTCCTTGTTGCTGTGTTTCTCCTTTAAGCATGTACAAATTCATAGCTATATTTTCTACTTTCATCACCTCAAGTGTGCCTTTGATTATCTTCATGATCCTATCTTGAATATGAGTTTTGCATCCAATATTATCCAATTATCCCAAGGACAATAGATTTTTCTTCAGGCCCTTCATACGTTTTACCTCCTAAGTAGTGTGAATCATACCATCATACATCTTCAATTTGATGGTACCAATACCAACAATCTCCAAGGCATGATCATCTCCCATGAACATAGATCCTCTTGAGATGGCTTTGTATTGATGGAACCATTCTCTCTGTGGTGTCATATGCCATGCTGCTCCCGAGTCAGTAAGCCATACATTAGCAAAACTTCTTATGCCTTTAGCGACTATTGTTGCCTCACTGTATAAAATTTCACCATCATCTGAGATACTTGCTACACAATCCCGAGCTTTTGATGACTCAGACTCTTTGTCTTTTCTTTTTTCATTCTTCGAAGCCGGAGTCTGAGCTAGTAGCTAGCCCTAGGTATAGAACTATAATTCCCTGATAGAGAACTCTAGGAGTGAAATAGTATGGTTTGATAGAACCAGGTAGTAGTTGGTTAGAAAGAAAGAGAAAGATACTCCAACGGACTCAGGCAATACAATTAGGACAGAAATGGATTTGGTTTTGATTCGAATTCCTAGGATGGCTCAGGGAATCCTAGAAGCTAAAAAAGTAAAGCAAGGAACCCTACTTGGTTCATTTAGGAGACTAGCTTTCCAAGCGCTAATGCCCCTTTTTGCTATAGTGATAACACTCGACATTCTTCTTACTTCTAGAATTTGATCTATCGTGAGTTTGACTCCCATTGGGGTCATGTTTTGTTGATCTCCTTCTTATCACTATTAAAGCTTTAACTTGTGATAAGTTTTCTAGTCTAGCTTCTTTGCTCTTGCATTAACTTTCTTTTCAAGAACCGCGGCTGCAACATCATCGAAGACTAGAACTTCTAGATTGTTCGTCAAGTTGACAATGAGTTGATCATATGAATTAAGTAGACTCTAAAGTAGAATTTCACCACGTTCACCCGTCTGTATATTATGCCCCATTGTTGTGAGCTATGAAAACAAAGTATTAAGGGTGTTGATATGGTTAGTCACTGAAGTTGACTCTGTCATCCAAAAGGTGTAGAGTTTTCTCTTCAAGAAAATTTTGTTGTGTAGTAATTTGGCCTTATACAATTTTATAAGAGTATCCCAGATCTCTTTTCCTGTTATCTTCTCCGCTAAACTTGACAACACTTCATCAGCTAGTGCTAGGTGTAGATTAGCAATAGTATTATCATTTATCTTGTTCCACTTGTTGACATTAAGGATTTGTCGGGCCTATCTTTAATTGCCACCAAACAGATATCTTTTCTTAGAACTGCTT
>JANHAO010015724.1:0-14703 GCA_026873985.1 Saraca asoca | reverse complement strand
ATAATTATAATATATATATTTATAAATAAGTATAATATTTTTTAATATTTATAAATATATCCTTATATTTTTATTATTTATACATTTCTCTCACGTGTCAGTGTCTTATATTTTTTAAAAATGCTGTATCCCGTGTCTGTGTGTACGTTTCCCTGTGTCCGCGTGTCAGTGTCTGTACAATATAAGTTATAAGAGTTAGTATTTTATATTTTTATGGCATGAAAATAGTTTTGTCAAATTAAAAAATTAAAATATCCTCATCATTTTTCTCTTCTTTAAATGAAAAAGGAAAATGAGTAAAAAAGTGTGACTATAAGGCCCACAAAAACTTCTCTCCTCCCAAGTGAGAAGAAAATGATCAAGAATTCATTTTATTTTCTCTATGACAATTTTACGTTAGTTAAACTAATAGTGACAGCTTTACTAAAAATACATTTGTAATTTTACATTTTGCCAAATATAAAAATTATCCATACTCTATTTTCATTTCTCATAAATCTCCCTCCGTCCAAAAAAAAAAAAGTTATCTTTTCACTCTTTTCTAATTTTTTCCCTTTTTTCCCCTCTCACCTTAGCTTTAATCTCAACCAAACGCAAGTGTTATATAGTATTGCGGATGAAATAAACGCATTAATTGTCCTGATTCCTTTTACAAAGCACTTTGGTTAAATTATTCCATTATTCCTTCTAATTTTATTTAATTTTCTAATTAAATATTTATAGTTTAAAATCATGGAATTATGACCTCATACTTGTTTTTATTTTCAAATAGATACCTTTTATCCTTTTTCTGGTTTTGTCAATAATTGATATGCATGAGGAACCATCTATCAACAAATTAATGGACTAGAAGGCATGTGATTTCATATTTTCTTCTAAAAATAAATTAATTATATAAAAAATTAATTTTATAAAATGTCATAATTTTTTATATGCTATTTGTCATGTAAAACACAAATACAAATAGTATATAGCCTTTTTATTAACAATTGTTTAGATACATCTACAAGGCATGCATTGTCTACATGTGTTAAATACTAGATAATAGGATTTAATCGAAAATTGAAGAGAGATATTTAATTAGAAATGAAAAATAAATATAAAAATCTAATTTCAAATAATTAAATTACATTACAAGAAATTTTCTATTTTTTCACAGATTTACCAGCGGATAAAAAAACACATGTAAATCAAAGTGTAAATTTAAAGGTGACAATGGGATGAATTTGGGTTAAGTTATTAATATATGTATGGCCAAAGTAAAATTTTAAATGGGTCATCCATGATCTATGGATATATGGTTAACCTGACTTATCTATTCATCCATCCATCAAATGTTTATTGCTTTATATATTATTATTTTGTTGATATTATTTTTTCATCACTATCATTGTATTTGTTGCCACCATTTCAAAACAAATTTATACTATTAGAATTTATAAACTATATTTTCACTCCCTTTTAAAAATCCTAATTTTTCTTTATCCTTAGTAGTATAAATAGTCATTTTCTTAATATTATATTTCTTAAAATTGTTTTAATATTAAAGGCAATGGATCAAATATTTTAACATCAACATACATGAAATAAACTTATTTAATAATTCAAAATTGACATTACAATAAAATTAAAAACATTTGAAATAGTAAATTGTATAGATCTTCTTCAACAACAACATTTAGGTTTACTTCTTCTATGAAGTTCTTTTCGGAATTAATTGGTGTCTTTTAATTTTCTTCTTGATTCTCAAGAAAAAGTCAAAAAAGAGCCCAAACTTCTAAGTAAATTGTTATCTAAGTTCTTATTTATTTATTTATTTATTTTTATCTTAATTAGTTATGCTTTCTCTGCATGTTGATTTAAGAAAATAAATGCTTTTATTAAAAAAATTGAGAATCTATTGAAACAAATAACTAATCACTAATATTTAAATAGAAAATACTAGAACTAAAAGTATTACATAAAACAATACCAATTAATTCTTTGAAAATCTTCAATAACAAATATCTACACAAAGATCAAAATCCTAAACATATCATCTTTTTCATTCTATCAAAATGTTAAACATAGATATTGAAACTTCCTTAGATGCGATGCCAACCAATAGTGAAGAAGTCGGTCAAATGCTGACCTCAAAGCACAAGAAAGTCAACCACACACAATGCAAGTGGTCTGCTGAGCACGCTCTGATGCTTAAATCATTATCTAAGAGAGTTTCACTAAGTGTGTATGCGATGATTTAGAAGAGGGATACTTGCTGGTATTTATAAATGCTGAAGTGCCATTTAGCATGCTCTTGAGTGAATGAGGCACTACCATGTGTCTATAGCATATTAGTAATGTCAGCAAGAATCTTGCTAGATGGTTGCCCCCCACATTGTTTATGCAAGCCTGATTATGCCATTTGTCTGCATTATTTGAGTAGTTGGCACTTTAAAGTTCTCAACTGACCTTGTGATTAAGGCCATTTGCCTAAATGGGGGTGGCTGACCGACAAGAGGCAGCTTGTGCTGAATGCCAACTTTTTACCCAGCTCCAACCAATCGACCATAGATCAAATGACCACAGACTATATACATTATTTTAGGTTATGTCATTTTGCCTCCTTTCCTTCTCGATGGGTAACACGACCAGCCTACTTAGCCTTGCCTTGGCTTCCTAGGCCTATCACCATTCACGCTATCTACAATGATGATTTTGGCATCTTAAGAAGTCTCAAGACTTGGACCGTCACTTTAGTGACATGGATCGCCATCTAGATTGTTCACACAATCACTCCTTAGCTGTTGGATCTTCTTTGCCTTGCCTATAAGAACCTGTGCTAGCACTTCTAGAGTCACTCTTGCTTCCTCATTTTTGATTTCGAGCTCTGTTGCTATTGTTTATGATTCTTCTTCTTCTCTGACAATATTTTCTCTGAACCTTGCCATCGCTACTCTTACAAATAACTTCTTTTTCTACCTATGTAATGTCTTGTTTTGACTTATATTATTGCATTTTTCTAAAAATGTTCTAGTTGCTATGTCTTCTTCATGATGGTTTACACTTTGTACGAACTTACCACTTCTTAGCTCATATAAGAGAGACCGGTGATTAGCCCTACATGACTCTTCATCTTTCTCCTTCTCCCTATCTTCTTTCATTTTCCTAATGCCTTCCTTTTTTGCTTGGCCGTCCTTTTTTCAATCATCCTATCTTGGACCTTCACTCACTCTAATTATTGTTATTTTCTTTTGATGGCCTTTGTAGTTGCGCTTTTTCCTTTTCATATATGGTGGCTTGGGGTAACTCTTATTAAACGCCAACTCTTTATCTGACCCTGGGGAATATTCCTTTGAAAATAACATTTACTGGTTTGCTCACCTCTTCAAAAAATCATGGTCAAACGATCCCATGACAAGCACCGACAAGAATACGTACATTTGATTGACATCAGGCCTGATAGCCTACGAGATGTACACCTAAATGTTAAGTGGATAGCTGCTTCATTCGAATGGTGGGATATTGCAGTGATCCATGAATTGGAGAGAGTCCACATTCAAAAGCAATCTATTGAGAGGATTGTCTTTGAGCCTGCCTAAGAGGACGAATATGCCTGTAACTATGACACTTCCTCTTCTATTATGTTTTACAGAGATATAGTTGATGATCTACACATCTGTCCTCTTTTCTCCGCCCTTTAGAAAAATGTTTTATAGGTTATGAATATTTGTCCTTCGCAATTGACTTAGAATGCTTGGGCCTTCCTTCTATGCTTTGAAGTTCTCAGCCTCTAACTTTGCCTTCTTGCTACTATGGAGTCATTTCTTTTCTTTTTAACTTATTCTTAGTAGAAAAATGGGGGTTAGGTGCACTTCCTTCAGCGACTAGACCATGTTTTCATTTGGAATATGCTTACTAGTGTTCCCACTTAAAAACACTCTTTCTTTAAAATCCAAGTTGTTAAGGGCTTCCACCTATTCTTTCTCTAGAATGGAAGAACAATTTATCCTATTAATGGTCCAAACCCAACAAGCCAACTTTGGGGGTGTTCTTTTGAAGATCTTTCAATTGCTGACCAAGATTTTGTCATTTGACTACTAGCACTAGGCCCTTTCATTGCTTGATCTATGCTTTGTATGCTGCTTTCTCTTTACTATATTGTCATTGCTCGATTTCCTATATTTGTTACTTGTAGATTGTTGTTTGAATCATGAAGCTATAGAGATCTACCAGTCAAAAATGTCAAACAAGCATATAGTTGAAATTAGCACCCTAGCCCTAGCCCTAGCCAAGGAGAAGCCATAGTGGCCCACCACATAGCTCAAACTAGCTCCTCTTACTAATATAGCATGTGGTTCCTCCCCTTCTGGTCAATCTGAAGTTGCTGTTAGACAGAGTAAGACCTTGTCATTATGGAAGCCAAAGGCTTCCCTTAAAAAATCTATCAAAAGAAAGGAAGGAAGCTCTTCCGAGGCCCCCACCCCTACAGCCAAAAGGGTTAAGGTGGGATTTTGGGAAGAGCTCACTACAACATTTTTGGCCTTTGACAATGGCCAAAAACCATTGCCTAAAGTGTGAAAACTATTACCTAAAAGAATAGCCAATGGTTTTTAGCTGTGCTCTTATAGAGCATTACCTATTCTTTTAGGCAACAATTTTTCTAGGGTTTCTGGCAGCAACTAAAAAAATTATTGCCTATTATTCAATTATAGGCAACAATTTTTCTTGTTTTATTTGGCAACACTTTCTGACCATGCTAATTATATTAAAGGCAACATGTAAAAGCAATTGCCAATTGATCATAGACGATGGTTTTCAACCATTACTTATATATTATAAGCAACAGTTAACAAGTGTTGCCAATTATATTAAAGATAACATGTAAAAACCATTGCCAAATGATCATATGCAATGATTTTCAACCATTGCTTATATGTTATGGGCAATAGTTAACAAGTATTACCAATTATATTAAAGGTAACATGTAAAAGCTATTGCCAATTGATCATAGGCAACGGTTTTCAAGATATAAGTAATGCTTTCACATTGTTGCTAATCATAAGCATTTATTTAATTTGTATTTGTTACATATTTTTTTAAATCCAATTTGAAGCATGTATAAAAAAAATTAAAATATTCATTTCATTAAAAAACAATTAAGACATTTATTTTATTAAAAAAAGTGTTGAATATATTTGAGTATTTATCGTTTCAATCTCAAAGCACAATTTTATATAAATAAATCCCTCAACAAATTAATAATATTCTAAATAATAAGAAGTCTAAATCACATTCTACTGAAACATATCCTAATTTTTCAAAAAGATTTCAAACAGTAAAGAATATGTGCTATTGGAGTTCATCTTTATAGATGTATTTTCAAAAGAAATGAGGACCTCTTGTTCTTCTATTACTTGAGAATCTTGTCTTGCACATGAAGAGACCTTATAACCAATTGAAAGACCTTAAATTAAAGAATTAAAAGAAGAGACTCTAGAAGCCACACCTATAAGTATAGGGTTTATAGAATGATGGGGAATAGCTGCATGACCTCCTTTTCCACTTATCACTGCTTCAAAGAAACCACATTCTATAAGCATGGGACCAGACTTAGAAGCCACTTCGGCTATAGGCAAGTTAGGTGCAACATGCAATCCAAATATGGCTGAAACATTTTCTAAGGCTGAAATGTCTAATATTTTCTTAGCCCCTCCGCCACCTTCTTCTGCTGGTTGGAAAACAAGAACAACAATTCCCTATTTAGATAACAAAATTGAATGACATCAGAGATACACGAGAAAGAGAAATAGAACAAGATAGTTCAGGAAAAGTAGCAAATATGTCCACACAAAAGACTGTCGAAGGGAATATAGTATAATGATTGAGTGGCCAAAATTTCCCTTTTTCTCTTCCTCTCCCCTTCTTTTAAATTTTGTATCACAAAATTGTACTTTTCAACAATCAATAATGAACTAATTTCAATTTTCAAGATATGAACACCAAAAGCATACAATCATCAAAATTGCCAAATTCTTAAGATTATATGGCAAACTAGAGAGTACTGACATCATATTATAGACACAGGAAGAGCTGTGTCTAATCAAAATTAGTAGAAGGCAACTTTATTAATAGAAAGGCACAAGAAATGAAGAAACAAATTTAGAAAACCATACTTGTATCTCTTTTTCATGCTCTTTAAGGATCTTTGCTACCCCGAGCATCATAAAAACATGAGCATCATGTCCACACGCATGTATCTTTCTAGGTATTTTGCTTTTGTGCTCCCACTTCCTAAAGTTAGACATAACAACAAATCATTCAAATACAGAAGAAATTATATTTTTATAATGAAAAATTTTAACTACAGGCAAGGCAATTGTAATCTCATCTCATATAGAATCTACAAAAATACCCTAATTCTAAACTATCCAATAAGCACATAGCAAGCATATATATAAAAAATAGGGAAATTTTTTTAATTCATCCAAACTTGCATAGCAAGAGCATCTATATCAGTTTTTATTGCAACAAAAGGTGGCTTTCCAGTCCCTATTCTAAACTTAAGAACTTGTTTGGATTCACTGAGTTAAGGAGGAATCTGATAAGTTAGGTGTTGTAGTAAAAAAATGGAAAATCATGATCAAGTTGACCCACATGAAGAAACCCATAATTACTTTTCAAGTGGGTACTGGAGTGGGAAATGAAGGAACTTCAACAAGCCAGAATAATTAGAATAGTCTTATATTATTATTACAAGTAAACCTAAATATTGAGAGACAATTGAGCTTGAAAACAGACAACTTTTGAAGAAAAATATAATAATGTGGTTCAAATTCAAAGTAAGATGATGAATATAACAAAGGATGGCTATGTCCTAGTCGAAAGCTCTCAGCCACCACAGCGTTGTAAAAATTGTTCAAATAAAATCATGAAGAATTATTTCCCCATTTTTAACACAGAGTATTGATGTGACAATCTAGATTTAATAGATATTTTGAATGTGTGCACTCATGATCACAGTTAGTCAAGAACAACAAAATAGAAAAATGTAAAAAATGTAAAAAAAAATAATTCTATCAACAAGTCTGTAAATTAATAAAATGCATCTTCCTTCCTCCAGCATTCCCTATTCTCTAGAAATTTAAGAAGTCCTTCCAATATTATGTTTAAAGTAAAAAAATTGATTTACTAGTCTCAAATACAAACATATCCAATAGCAATAGCAATAATAATCTGAACTGAAATTAAAATTTTCAAAAGCATACATTAAGGATCTCACATATAAATTACTCACGCAAACATATGCAGACGAAGACTGCATTATTATAAAGCTATATTATAAAAGTATCTCTATCTCAACATAATCATCAATAAATTCTTCGCATGTAATGACTGGAAGAAAAGAATTTAAGGGAAAAATATATGCATGCATATGAAAGTAGATTGGATCATTGACCATTAACAACCCCATGATATACCACATCCAAAATTGAAACATAATCAGGAAGGATATATTCCTAGTTCTTTGACTCTATATCCACTAAAAAAGGACACTTTCATTATTGAAAGTGTTATAGGTGAAAACCAGTTTCGAAGAATGCACGAGCCCAACAGAGGCTAAGTTATCCAGCTTGCTGAAGACGTCCATTGAGAACCACCTCGCTCACCACCAGAAAGTGACATAGCAAGGTCATCGCGAGACTGGCTCGCTAAGCATCTAATCAACCTATTGGAGCTCGCTACGCTACAGCGATAGCAATGAGCTCGCTAAGCGACCTGCCACAACGCCTCCAAGCTAAGGAACCCAGCTCGTGAGGATAGACATCTCGCTCGACAATGCGAGACCACGAGACAGACATGTACAAATGCTAGTCTACAGCCAACAAGAGGGGCCCACCCTATAGAAAGAAGCCTACAACAGTCGAATTGCAGGATTTATTTTTCACATTTATTTCTTGATGTAACACAACTGTAGCTTGTAATTAATACATGTAACTCTTCCTTCCTTTGTAAATAGGGGTGCACTGTTAGAAGAGGAGAAGAGGCCGAAAAACTTGTATACCAAAACTCTCTAAAAATCTCTTTTCAAATATTAATAAAAGCTCTGCTGTGGACATAAGGTCCGATACTACCCAGATTTAGCCAAACTACATTAAACATCATGAGCTCCGCCATCCTTTTTCCTCTTTGCCACCTTCACCATCTTCTAGTCTGTACGTCCTTCAGATCAGAAAATAGCTTGGGGCACATGAACCACACATTCCCGTTGACTGAAATTTGGGCTCCCTACGTGAATCGAATTTCACCGTCAATATTTTTGGCGCTAGAAGAAGGGCCATTTATTTTTTGCATCTGTTTTCCCGATGCATTCACCACTACAGCTACAATGGCAAGAGGAAGAACCACTCGAAGTTCAACCACTCCAGTCCTCCAACTAGTGGACGCTCCCATTGTGGGGGGCTCACTAGCATTCTACTGCTGTCCCTAAAACTCAAGAGGTGCAAACACCTAGGTAGCCTCAACCGACACTTAAAAATACGGTAAGAGAGTTGGCTAAAACTGTTAAAGCACTGGCATAGGCACAAGCCCAAGGTGCTCAAAGACAGGAAGAGATCATGGCGTAACTCCAGCAGCTCCGTAGAGAAGCTCAGAAGGAAACTCACAAAGATCGTGATAGTCAACAACTGTGGGGCTCACAACGAGTAGAAAGCTCCACCCCTCAGCACGAAATATGGGATCGAATAATGGAGGAAGTGCTCCAAAGGCTTAAATGACTAGAAGAATGCCCACAACCTCAAAGCAATCAGCCTTGCTATGAAGAAAGCTCACCATTTTCTGTGGAGATCAAGACGTAGCCTCTCCCATAGAAACTTAAAGTGCTCACGATCTTGTTATATGATGGGAACAGCGACCTGAGTGACCACCTGGGTGCGTTTAATATCCAAATGGATCTTCAAACAATTGACCCCCTGGTGAAATGTCATGTCTTTCCAGCCACATTAGGAGGAACACCTCGGTCACGGTTCAAAAACCTCCTAGCTTGCAGCGTCAGCAACTAGGAAGAATGCCAAAAGAAATTCATCGATCAATATCGAGCGTTGAAGAGGCAACTCGCGCCTCCTTGCCATCTCGCAATGTTCTTCTAGGGCAAGAATGAATTGTTGAAAGATTATATAGCCAAATTCAGGCACGAAGCCAACTTCGTGGAGAATCCTTCGGAGGAAAGTATCTTAACAACCATTTCAGTGGGACTCCGCAAAGACGAGAAGCTATACAGAAGCCTCTATAAGTCCTCAGCTCGAGACCTTACTGAGTTCTACGAGCGAGCTACCAAATAAATAAGATGGGAAGAAACCTTCATAATAGAGGAACCCAGACAGAAAGCAGATACCGATGGTCCCACCTTAAGCAAAAAAAGGAATGATGAGAGTTATAGTCATGACCCCACTTAGCTCACAAAGAAGGCAAAGCCTCAACGACCTAGAGGTCGCTTCGAAAGCTACAACGTCCTGTCTGACACACAGGATAAAATTTTTGTCGTAGAAAGGCACAATCAGGACTTTGGAAGGCCCAAACCAATGAGAGTGCCTACTAAATCTAGAGACTCATGCAGATTCTACACTTATCACAATGAGGCTGGACACACCACCTCAAAATGTCGGGCACTAAAAGATGCCATTGAAGACTCATCAGAAGAGGTCGACTACATGATTACGTGATAAGACCGCCAGAACAGCGAGCTCAACAGGCTCAGCAAATCGCTGATTGAGAATCAGAGCCCTCTATCAGAACCATATTCTAATCTTGTACCATTTTCTTAAGATTAATGACAATCTCAAAGTTGTACGAATCACTCGATGTCGAATCAATGTAATTTACAGCCGATTGGCCAAAAAAGTGTTATCCAGACAACGAGTTTTCACTCCACCATTGTAAGGATTCATCTGGGGTGAGACAGCGTGAGGCCTACCCCATTGATACATTCAGAGCAAATCATGTCCTACAAATTAGGACCAAGAGCACAAATTCCTCGACCACTGAGCAATAAGCTTGCTATTTCGTTGAGCAATAAGATTGCTGTGGGGCTGAGCAACAATATTGTTGTCTCGCTGAGCAATGAGCTTGCTGCAAGGCTAAGCAACGAGCTTGCTGCCTCGCTGAGCAATGGGCTTGCTACAAGACTAAGCAATGGGCTTGCTGCCTCACTGAGCAACGAGCTTGCTTCCTCACTGAGCAACATGATTGCTACGAAATTGAGCAACAAGCTTGTTGTGGTGCGGACGTGCAACCTCACTTAGCGACGAGCTGTCATCTCACTACTGAAAAACTTGTCCGAGGGTGAGACAACGTAGAGCCTTCCTCACGTCTGAGGGTGAGATAGCCCAAAGCCTACCTCACAACAACACAAATGAAAACAAAACTAGACGAGGTTGAGACGGCCCCTGAGCCTACCTCATTGATACACCCAAGCTGCATAGTGGACAACAAGCTCGCCATATCACAAGGACACTAAAACAAACTCGGTACAGCTCTCATGCAACATGGATATCCACAGCTAACATGTGATCAAAAAATCATGGCTCAAACATGATCTCTCATTGGTCACAGCTTGCATGCAACCTGATTCTTACTTGCCAAAGGCAATCAAATGAAAAGCAGAAAGTTAAAAGCACAGCTGATTGGTTAGAAGATATTTCATTAATCATCAGAAATATACAAACAGTGATGCACAAAGCATCCAGTATAACTTTCAGAAGCTACACAGAAGAGCTCATACACCAAAAAGCCTCAATTAGGCAAAATTACATAAGAAGAAGAAGAAATGCAGAAATAGAGGCAAAAGCTTGAAAGCCTAATACTACTATTCCAGCAAGAAAATAAAGAGCCAGCCATACAAGGACACAACTCCCATCAGCAGGAAGACTAGCAACAGAAAAAGGTCTGAAATGACATTCTGGTCAAGCAAGGACTCTAACTGGAAATATGAACAAAGCCTCGAAAAAATTACAACTCTCGATCCGTAAAGCAAATCGAGAGTTGGAGGGCTTATATTATAGGTGAAAATCGATTTCGAAGAATGAGATAAGCACGAGCCCGATAGAGGCTAAGTTACCTAGCTTGCTAAAGACATACAGTGAGAACCACCTCGCTCACTACTAGAAAGTGACATAATGAGGTCATCGCGAGACCAGCTCGCTAAGTAGCTCGTCAACCTGTTCGAGCTCGCTACCCTACAACGATAGCAATGAGCTCGCTAAGCGACTTGCCACAGCACCCCTGAGCTAAGGAACCTAGCTTGTGAGGATGGACATCTCGCTTGACAATGCGAGACCACAAGATAGACACGTACAAATGCTAGTCTACAGCAACAAGAGGGGCCCACCACACAGAAAGAAGCCTACAACAGTTGAATTACAAGAATATATTTGTCTTTCACATTTATTTCTTGATGTAATACAACTGTAGCTTGTAATTAACACATGTACCTCTTGCTTCCTTTATAAATAGGGATGCATTATTAGAAGAGGGGAAGAGGCCAGAAAACTTGTCTACCAAAACTCTATAAAAATCTCTTTTCAAATATTAATAAAAGCTCCGTCATGAAAGTAGGGTCTGATACTGCCCAGATTTAGCCGAACCACGTTAAACATCGCGTGCTCCATCATCCTTCTTCCTCTTTGCCACCTTCGCCATTTTCCAGTCTATACATCCTTCAGATCAGAAAATAGCTTGGGGCACATGAACCACACATTCTTGTTAATTGAAATTTGGGCTCCCCATGTGAACCAAATTTCAGCGTCAACAGAAAGTGAGTTAGCTCAAAATCTTCCTTGATCACCAAATTCAAAGAAACCCGAGGGAATTTTTCATAAGAAATTTTGCAAATTCTTCCAAGAGCAAACTTTTGATCATTGAAGTTAACAAACCAATAGCGTCTTTCACTTACATGATAATAACTTATTCATTTGAATAATGCCAACATTGATGCAAAAACAAAATAGTTAGAATGATTCAGTTCACTTTTCATCATATGTTAGCCTGTGAAAGATGTAAGACCTTGCCATCTCCAGCATAACCTTGACTGATTCTCCACTTTTTACCTAAGCACCTGAAAAGAAAATTACATATTAAAGACCTAGATGGCAAAACTTTAAATTACACTCCATGTTGTATGATGTCAATATAATGATAATTACTGGATCAAATTTCTTGCCCTCTAGACGTAAAATGGAACACAAATTTTTCAACTGAGTCATTATAAAATTAGCTTTCCACCTATAGCATCTTTATAGAATGATGCTAAGTAGACCTCATAACCTGAGATGATTTTCAACACAATCCCAAAATGCTACACACACACACACACAACATAGAACAAAGTACAACAAATATGATATACATGGTAAAATAAACACACCATGAGAGTCAAACAAGTAAAGAAAAATAACTTATCCACCTCATAACTTGGCCATGCAGAGTAGGCAAATTCCAGCTGATTTCTAGCTTCCCCCTTTGAAATATCCACAATAAACTAATGTAAAGATGAATATTTACCCTAGAATAGTCATTTCCAAGATCTGGAACTTGTTGATACCCATCAAACATGGTAACTTCAACTTTAATATCTTCATTGTCCCTAAACTTTCATCTCAAAGTAATCTCAAGTTCTTATCACAAGCATGTATCTCAATTCCCAAAAAAAAGTTAGAAAAAGAATTACCTTTGAATTGTGCTAAGCCTTCTACTTCCCATAATGAAAGAATCCCATTTCAGATCCTCAATAGCATTAATAAGCCTTTCCCTTGCATCTCCCCAATATAGTTTTGTAACAATGTTCACCTATCACACAATTCTTTTTTTATATAATTCCAAATAATGGCTATTAAAATTGAATTTAATTCTGCAAAAACGAGATGGAAAAAGAAAAACTTCCTTCTATCTAGATGCAATGTCAAGCACATCCAGAACTTCAATATTAGTTTAAACACCATATTTCTTCATGGCCTCAAGCTCCCTGAACTTTGTCAAAGGAATTGGAACTACAAAAGAAAATCCCAAATTAAAATGGAACATATCACATCAAAGCAGAGTAAATTTTTTACAAAAATAAAGACTCTAGATTGCAATATTAGAGTTAGGAGGTATGCAAAATGAGAAGAAAAGGAAAGGAAAATACAACTTACAAGCACCAGATTTGGCCCAAAGCTTGTGGAGAGATTGATCATGAGCATTTGAATTGATATGAATAATGTAAAAGGTGTCACCTTTATCAGCCAAATTGTCAATAGACCATTTCAAAGCACTCTTGTTGCTCTTTGAGAAATCCATAGCCACACCAATTTTCTTATCCTTTTCCATCACTTTCTTGGACTTTGAAAATTTCCTTTTTACTTCTTCCTCTGTTCAATTTTATCAATAAGCTACTAAACATGTTTGAACATACAAAAATCAATTTGGATTAGCAATAGGCCCCAAAACCAAAAGTAGCTCCCAAAATCAATATTGGAATTTGGCAACCAAGCCCCAAACAAGTTTGAATATACTACCATTCTTCAATTTTTATGTCCTTCCCACTGTGTCTCCCTGTTCTAAAATCATCAAATTTCATAATGCTTTTTTGACTGAACTAATGACAATAAATCCTCATGGCATCATCCTTAGGAAGAGTAATACTATGCTCAATTATACAAGGTAGACAAAATTCTCACAAATAAAAGTCGTGTTTTCCTTTCTCGATTTAGTTTAATTAATTCATGAAATGCATTGGCTAAAAACACATGGTGAGAAATAACAAATTTTTGTTTTGCAATGCTTGACTTTCACCGAACTAAAAGTAGCAGAGTAATTGGAACAAAAAGAGCATAAACTAGTTTAGGAGGAGCATACTCCAACTAATACTCAATCTCGTTTCGAAGTATTCTTAAAATATTAGCTTCAAACATGGATTTAGGCAATGCTTTGATTGCATAAGACCTACTCTAAACTTGAAACATTGAAATTGCAATCCTTGAACGAGGGGCGAGGATTCTACCGCAACCAGAGAGTCCATCTATTAGAGCTCTAATTGAAGGAGATGAAGAAGCATGAGAGGAAAGTGTTCTTTAAGTGATTTGAATATGATGAGCCATTCACTATGTGAATTTTGAATTTTATCATACCTATTTTGCAAGATTTTTGGGTTATAAAGACTATAGATGGGGAAATGTAGCAGAGTTGTACCAGGGAGGAGGAATGCCAAAGAAACGAGAAGAAGAGGATTGCGGCCAGACTTAGTCAAACAGCGGTGAACCAAAGAAGGAAAATTGGCTAACGACGGAGGACGTAGAAGCGGGGGAGGCTCACGTTAGAGGAACAGAGGGTAAGCTGAAGCATAAAATGAGTGGGGAAAGGGAAATAAAATCAAAAGCAGAGCAGAAAAAGGGAAATAATTGGTGGGGATTGTGTGTCTTCTGACAACACACAAAAAAGCGTTATCTATTGTATCTATGGCAACGGTTTTAAATGATTGTTGCCTAAAATTAGAAACAAAGGCAAAAATAAAAAAAAATTGTTGCCTATTTGATGTAAAATTAGCAAGCCCAAACCCAACACAAGACAAAAAGACCACTTTGGATGGACCTCTAACTCTTGCCAATGCCAAGAAGTTTGGATTAAGCCCAATAACTTTGCTGAAGTATGAAGGGACTTGAAGAAAGTCATGTTTTTTCTAATTTCTATGTA